>JAQMRL010000030.1:509618-717329 GCA_035578175.1 Catonia carolina
CTTGTTTTTGTCTTTTATAGGGCTCAGGGTACTTTTCCATGGTTGTTTTCGTAATCTACGCCACATAAAGCTTCAGAATCGATGATTAACAGAAATAGTTTGAAAATTGTCAAAAAAAGTACATGAACTATATAGTCTTGCTACTTTCAGTGAAACGATGAAAAATTAAAAGTTTTGTTTTTGTCTTTTATAGGGCTCAGGGTACTTTTCCATGGTTGTTTTCGTAATCTACGCCACATAAAGCTTCAGAATCGATGATTAACAGAAATAGTTTGAAAATTGTCAAAAAAAGTACATGAACTATATAGTCTTGCTACTTTCAGTGAAACGATGAAAAATTAAAAGTCTTGTTTTTGTCTCTTATAGGGCTCAGGGTACTTTTCCATGGTTGTTTTCGTAATCTACGCCACATAAAGCTTCAGAATCGATGATTAACAGAAATAGTTTGAAAATTGTCAAAAAAAGTACATGAACTATATAGTCTTGCTACTTTCAGTGAAACGATGAAAAATTAAAAGTCTTGTTTTTGTCTTTTATAGGGCTCAGGGTACTTTTCCATGGTTGTTTTCGTAATCTACGCCTCTTAATGCATCAGAATCGATTATTAACAGAAATAGTTTGAAAATTGTCAAAAAAGTACATGAACTATAGTCTTGCTACTTTCAGTGAAACGTTGAAAAATTAAAAGTATTTTTTTTGTCTCTTATAGGGCTCAGGGTACTTTTCCATGGTTGTTTTCGTAATCTACGCCTCTTAATGCATCAGAATCGATGACTAACAGAAATAGTTTGAAAATCGTCAAAAAAAGTACATGAACTATAGTCTTGCTACTTTCAGTGAAACGATGAAAAATTAAAAGTCTTGTTTTTGTCTCTTATAGGGCTCAGGGTACTTTTCCATGGTTGTTTTCGTAATCTACGCCTCTTAATGCATTAGAATCGATGATTAACAGAAATAGTTTGAAAATTGTCAAAAAAAGTACATGAACTATAGTCTTGCTACTTTCAGGGAAACAGTGAAAAATTAAAAGTATTTTTTTTGTCTCTTATAGGGCTCAGGGTACTTTTCCATGGTTGTTTTCGTAATCTACGCCTCTTAATGCATCAGAATCGATGACTAACAGAAATAGTTTGAAAATCGTCAAAAAAAGTACATGAACTATAGTTCATGTACTTTTTTTGACGATTTTCAAGAAATCTTGCGTAAGTAGCAAGACTATAGTCTTGCTACTTTCAGTGAAACGATGAAAAATTAAAAGTCTTGTTTTTGTCTCTTATAGGGCTCAGGGTACTTTTCCATGGTTGTTTTCGTAATCTACGCCTCTTAATGCATTAGAATCGATGATTAACAGAAATAGTTTGAAAATTGTCAAAAAAAGTACATGAACTATAGTCTTGCTACTTTCAGTGAAACGTTGAAAAATTAAAAGTATTGCTTTTGTCTCTTATAGGGCTCAGGGTACTTTTCCATGGTTGTTTTCGTAATCTACGCCTCTTAATGCATCAGAATCGATGATTAACAGAAATAGTTTGAAAATCGTCAAAAAAGTACATGAACTATAGTCTTGCTACTTTCAGTGAAACGATGAAAAATTAAAAGTATTGCTTTTGTCTCTTATAGGGCTCAGGGTACTTTCCCATGGTTGTTTTCGTAATCTACGCCTCTTAATGCATCAGAATCGATGATTAACAGAAATAGTTTGAAAATTGTCAAAAAAGTACATGAACTATAGTCTTGCTACTTTCAGTGAAACGTTGAAAAATTAAAAGTATTTTTTTTGTCTCTTATAGGGCTCAGGGTACTTTTTCATGGTTGTTTTCGTAATCTACGCCTCTTAATGCATCAGAATCGATGACTAACAGAAATAGTTTGAAAATCGTCAAAAAAAGTACATGAACAAAAAAAAAAAAAAAAAAAAGTACATGTGAAAAGTACATGAGTCTTGCTACTTTCAGTGAAACGATGAAAAATTAAAAGTCTTGTTTTTGTCTCTTATAGGGCTCAGGGTACTTTTCCATTGTTGTTTTCGTAATCTACGCCTCTTAATGCATTAGAATCGATGATTAACAGAAATAGTTTGAAAATTGTCAAAAAAAGTACATGAACTATATAGTCTTGCTACTTTCAGTGAAACGATGAAAAATTAAAAGTCTTGTTTTTGTCTTTTATAGGGCTCAGGGTACTTTTCCATGGTTGTTTTCGTAATCTACGCCACATAAAGCTTCAGAATCGATGATTAACAGAAATAGTTTGAAAATTGTCAAAAAAAGTACATGAACTATATAGTCTTGCTACTTTCAGTGAAACGATGAAAAATTAAAAGTCTTGTTTTTGTCTTTTATAGGGCTCAGGGTACTTTTCCATGGTTGTTTTCGTAATCTACGCCACATAAAGCTTCAGAATCGATGATTAACAGAAATAGTTTGAAAATTGTCAAAAAAAGTACATGAACTATATAGTCTTGCTACTTTCAGTGAAACGATGAAAAATTAAAAGTCTTGTTTTTGTCTTTTATAGGGCTCAGGGTACTTTTCCATGGTTGTTTTCGTAATCTACGCCACATAAAGCTTCAGAATCGATGATTAACAGAAATAGTTTGAAAATTGTCAAAAAAAGTACATGAACTATATAGTCTTGCTACTTTCAGTGAAACGATGAAAAATTAAAAGTCTTGTTTTTGTCTTTTATAGGGCTCAGGGTACTTTTCCATGGTTGTTTTCGTAATCTACGCCTCTTAATGCATCAGAATCGATTATTAACAGAAATAGTTTGAAAATTGTCAAAAAAGTACATGAACTATAGTCTTGCTACTTTCAGTGAAACGTTGAAAAATTAAAAGTATTTTTTTTGTCTCTTATAGGGCTCAGGGTACTTTTCCATGGTTGTTTTCGTAATCTACGCCTCTTAATGCATCAGAATCGATGACTAACAGAAATAGTTTGAAAATCGTCAAAAAAAGTACATGAACTATAGTCTTGCTACTTTCAGTGAAACGATGAAAAATTAAAAGTCTTGTTTTTGTCTCTTATAGGGCTCAGGGTACTTTTCCATGGTTGTTTTCGTAATCTACGCCTCTTAATGCATTAGAATCGATGATTAACAGAAATAGTTTGAAAATTGTCAAAAAAAGTACATGAACTATAGTCTTGCTACTTTCAGTGAAACGTTGAAAAATTAAAAGTATTGCTTTTGTCTCTTATAGGGCTCAGGGTACTTTTCCATGGTTGTTTTCGTAATCTACGCCTCTTAATGCATCAGAATCGATGATTAACAGAAATAGTTTGAAAATCGTCAAAAAAGTACATGAACTATAGTCTTGCTACTTTCAGTGAAACGATGAAAAATTAAAAGTATTTTTTTTGTCTCTTATAGGGCTCAGGGTACTTTTCCATGGTTGTTTTCGTAATCTACGCCTCTTAATGCATCAGAATCGATGACTAACAGAAATAGTTTGAAAATCGTCAAAAAAAGTACATGAACTATAGTTCATGTACTTTTTTTGACGATTTTCAAGAAATCTTGCGTAAGTAGCAAGACTATAGTCTTGCTACTTTCAGTGAAACGATGAAAAATTAAAAGTCTTGTTTTTTTCTCTTATAGGGCTCAGGGTACTTTTCCATGGTTGTTTTCGTAATCTACGCCTCTTAATGCATTAGAATCGATGATTAACAGAAATAGTTTGAAAATTGTCAAAAAAAGTACATGAACTATAGTCTTGCTACTTTCAGGGAAACAGTGAAAAATTAAAAGTATTTTTTTTGTCTCTTATAGGGCTCAGGGTACTTTTCCATGGTTGTTTTCGTAATCTACGCCTCTTAATGCATTAGAATCGATGATTAACAGAAATAGTTTGAAAATTGTCAAAAAAAGTACATGAACTATAGTCTTGCTACTTTCAGTGAAACGATGAAAAATTAAAAGTCTTGTTTTTGTCTCTTATGGGGCTCAGGGTACTTTTCCATGGTTGTTTTCGTAATCTACGCCTCTTAATGCATTAGAATCGATGATTAACAGAAATAGTTTGAAAATTGTCAAAAAAAGTACATCTTGCTACTTTCAGTGAAACGATGAAAAATTAAAAGTCTTGTTTTTGTCTCTTATAGGGCTCAGGGTACTTTTCCATGGTTGTTTTCGTAATCTACGCCTCTTAATGCATCAGAATCGATGATTAACAGAAATAGTTTGAAAATTGTCAAAAAAAGTACATGAACTATTAGTCTTGCTACTTTCAGTGAAACGGTGAAAAATTAAAAGTCTTGTTTCTGCCAACGTTATCAGATTGTACGAATGTTTCAGCGTGACAAACATTATGCGCGCATGCGTAAAAGAGCTACAGTAGTTCACTCGTGTCTGGCATCTTATACTGAACATGTCAATTATAGAGCACTTTAACATGCTATATTTTATGATATGTGATGTGGAAAGCGAAAAGGGACCTCTTATCATATAGCAAGCCAATTATATGACTGAACTATTTAAAAACAAAAGAGGTAGAGGTGTAAAAGACATTAGTCAGAGTTATCACCTCTGAAAGTAATCTATTTCATTATACAGTTGGACTCTGTGGTGAATGAAGTGAAAGTGTCGTTTGCAGGGTGGAAAGTGGGTGCTTTTTGGAGGTCCTGGCATGCTGATAAGCTTACTCTTTTAATCCAGTGAGGAAGGCAATAGTTAACCACCTCACTCCTCGTTTTTACTTTGTAAAACCTCTAGAGGTTCAAACCAGTTTTTCAGCTGATTACCCAAACAACAACAACAATGTGTGTAGGTTGCAATCCGTTCAATTCAGAACATTAAGCAACCCCATGACCCGATCAGATGAGTATGATGTGGATGACGTGTAAATGAGGTGTAGTCTTCTACAGACCCACGCAGACCATCCCTGAGAGAGTATGGTTAATTGTACCCCAACCATCAAAGTTCACCGTTAACCGTTGTCTAATATTCAAATCTGTACTGTATAAAAGTAACTATAGTCCAGCCTCTGTTAGTTTGCTCCTAACGTAAACAAATAATGACGTCACTGAGCATACGATTTGTATCAAAATGTGTACACACTTATTAAAAAGTAACAACAAAATACTTTCAAAAGTATTTTTCTAAATGAAATTGTTAGGCATACATCATATCATGACTAATGTTTTAAGTACTTACAATTTAAAACATAGTTAACTTAATAGTAATACGAGACATCCGTAAAGTCGCAGACTTTAGCGTGCACCCTGTAGTAGGTGGCTTTTCTTTGTTGACAGGAGCAAACTAAGAACGGTTGAACTGAAGTCGCTAATAACTAAAATTTTGATATCTGTTATTTCACTCCAGCGTGACTTCTTTGTCACTCCAGTATTGTTTATTATTAGAGGTTGATTTTCATTTTGCGTCTTTGATTTCTTTGTGCGACAAAGAAGTCACACTGGGTTAGAAACGGTTAATTAACGGTGATGAGTGACGCAGGATAAGAAGGATCGGTTGGTTACATTAAAAGAAGGCGTGTCAGTGTCATTAATATTATTTATATCACTTAATACGACGCATTAAAAAAATAACAGAAAACGTTACACTATGTACAGATCATCATATCATAATGGCGTAGTAGAAGTGGAAGTGACGGCGTCAGATTGAGATTGGCCATCCACTGCTGCAACACCGACCAACGATGACGACCAACAGACGGCGTTGTGGTTGTGCAGCCAACACAAGAGCAACAATGCCAACACGTTGATCGAACTGTTGGACAACCCTGCTGAACCTGTCTGCATTGCCGCTGGGCTTTCACCTTCAACCAACACACAATCAATGTATCATCACATCAAACACACAACTGTCTAATAATATTCAACGATACTTAACATGTTGACTGCCACACTAAAATATTAGTAGCTACTATCCACGACCGCTATGCCTAAATAATGAAAAACTTCCACCATCGCTGAAAAACATTTTCCATAAAAAGGGAAACTTTTCAACCCTAAATACATATTTATTGTGTTGTAATTAATTTACATTCAGTTTTCATTAAAAAATACACATAAACAGCTGAGACACAAAATTATGTCTCGTAGCAACCAAAGATGATGAGACATGGTTTCATGTCTCAAAAAGAATTACAAATTGAAACAAAAGAGTAAAACCACACAAAGTTATTTATTACTCTAGTAATAGTAAGAAAACAAAGCAGCATTTTGCAACTTAACATAATTACAGGTCAAAAGATATTAATTAGTAATGTTATATTCTTGATTAAAATGAAATAAAATGTTTTACAGTTCCACAAAATAAATCACAAAAAATATATACACCTTATGGTTTTTTCAAAAATTAAAGTCCTAATCACAATTTACTGTACACAATTTACAAAAGATGAACTGAATTAGGCCAAGCTCACATTTTTAAAATTTTGAAACATGGTTTTCAAAGAAACGAGACACAAATTCATGTCTCGCAGCAGCCGTGACAAAGTTATGTGAGACACAGATTGATGTCTCATAGCAGTGATGGATTTCATACTGAGATATATTTATATGTCTCATGGCAGTCAACAAGTTAACAATATCCTCAAATTCACTGACTAAAACCTGTTAAAAAAGTGTCTGTTTAGTCAGGGAACATTTCGTTAAAACTCATGGCTTTGGGCAGTAAAAGAAAGGCAATATTTAACATCTATACTCGCTGTGCTTATTACTTTGTCTTGCCTATATGAATATATATTAGGTGTGTATAGGGTGGGAGCTAACCAGCTAACCTCATCCACACCCCACTATTTAACCACCTTACAATTGCTTACAGTTCCCTCTCTCTACATTTTTCACATGATTATGTATGTTAGGCAAAATAACACAGTGATTTTCCCTGACCTTTTCCAATTTCCATAAAATTTCACAGGGAGGTTGCCTACATATAGAATAAGAATAATACCAATTTTCATTAAATTTTATCAACCGGTTCTTGAATTACAGCTGTATAAAATTACCAAAAAAGGCCTAAAAATGCGCGTACAGAAAGTTTTTAAATTCAAATTGTGCCTCTTCTAATGAAGATACAGAGCTGGAAAAGGTGTCATTTTAAAGCATTTTTCATGGTCTTTCATTTGATATGCAATACAACATAAGTTAAGAGGAAAAATTTATTTTTTAAATCTGTTTCAAAATTTTGATTTTAAATTTTTCAAAATGCGCCGCTTCAAAAAATTTGAAAAAAATTTAAAACAACCTTTATATGTTTATAAACAAACACTGTAAGTTTAAACATGGGATCATAATGGGTTCTATCAAAAAGCTATCTACAAAAAAACATTCAATGAGGTTTTTTGTAAAATTTTAGTCATACATGAATACAATCAGCCATACATGAATAACATAAATACATTTATTATTGCAGTTTTGTTCAAATGCAGCTTAGCTTAAATTTAAACTTAACCAAACTGTTTTGAAGGACAATCGTAACTGCAGATCATTGATATGGTCGTTATATGCTACAGTTGCTTGATGTGTTTCTAGTTCAGTGATACTGTAAACTGTTCCTGTTAAGAGCAAGTATATTATGAACAGACTCAAAGATAACGTAAAGGACTCGGAATAATAACTTGTGTTTTGGTTTTCTTCTGCAAGATTAAATACAGAGCTACCAGTGGACAACAAGCAACAAAAAAGAAAAGACTGAATATGTAAGTGTGTGTTATAATATCTGAATGTTTAGAGCATACTAGAGCACTATTCTCCTTTCGAAAAAACTTAAGATTTAATTGAATGTACGTTTGGTGACAGTATCAGAAAAAATTACTACTTCTTTGATGAATCTGTGGCCCAATACAAGAATAGAAATTTTTTTATTAACTTGTGTTTCCATAAAGATGACTTCAATATTGAAGCTGAATGGTATTTTTCTGCAACACCACTTGGAAACTGTCTTTGTGATGGTGTTGGCAGTTAAGTAAAAAGGTTGACTGCTCCCGCCAACATACAGTGTCCTTGTGAAAACCAAATTCAAACACCACTTCAGCTGTATGAGTGGGCAAGATAATTTTTGTGGCAAACAAGAATATGTAGAAACCAAACAGTTTATAGAAAACCACCAAAGCAACTCTCAAACAACAGAAGGTACCAATAAACTACTTGCGTTTATTCCTGTACCATAAAGCAAATCAAAAATAAAATTGAAGATCTTTTCTGAAGCAAATGATTTAACAACTGAAAAAGTAACTGAAAAGTAACAAGACTGACTTCAAATCACGGGAATTAGTGTTTATGTAGCCTAACTATAATACATGAAAATGATTGGTGACTAGCTTATGTTTTGGCAATAGAAGAAGCAAGTGATGATGTTAGTCTTTTTCTTGCATACACCTGGTCAATCAACTTCCTTCTCTTACCCTAGAAGACAAGATGTTCTGTGGCTTCTTGTCCGTCATGTCTCGAGCAATATTAATCCAGTGACCCTAACAAGAAGAGTTCACAATATCATTGAACAAGAAACACATCAAACAACTGTAGCATGTAACGACTATATCAATGATCTGCAGTTATGATTGTCCTTCAAACAGTTTGGTAAATTTAGATTTAAGCTAAGCTCCATTTAAACAAAACTTCAATAATAAATATATGTATGTTATTCATGTGTGACTGTACTTTTAAACCAAATTGTACAAAAAACCTCATTGAATGTTTTTTTGTAGATAGCTTTTTGATAGAACCCATTATGATCCCATGTTTAAACTTACAGTGTTTGTTTATAAACATATAAAGGTTGTTTTAAATTTTTTTCAAATTTTTTGAAGCGGCGCATTTTGAAAAATTTAAAATCAAAATTTTGAAACAGATTTAAAAAATAAATTTTTCCTCTTAACGTATGTTGTATTGCATATCAAATGAAAGACCATGAAAAATGCTTTAAAATGACACCTTTTCCAGCTCTGTATCTTCATTAGAAGAGGCACAATTTGAATTTAAAAACTTTCCGTACGCGCATTTTTAGGCCTTTTTTGGTAATTTTATACAGCTGTAATTCAAGAACCGGTTGATAAAATTTAATGAAAATTGGTATTATTCTTAGTCTATATGTAGGCAACCTCCCTGTGAAATTTTATCGAAATCTGAGATGTTAAGGTAAAAAATGTGCTGAAATTGTGTTGATTTGACATGGAATGACCCAATTTCAATGTTCACAATCATAACACGAGAAACAGAAATGATTATTATGTGGCTAATCACTCCACAAAATTGTTTCAACAAAAACCTACTTATGCAGGGAGAAAATTCATGAATAAATTACCCCAATTTTTAAAATGTTGTGAGGATTTGAATTCCTTTAAAAGTAATGTGAAAAATTACTTGATCGGTGAAACTTTTTAAAGCGTACAAGAATTTCTTTCTTGATAGTAGTGATACATTGTGTGTTTCTTGTATGTATTTCAGATGCTATAGCTGATATGTCCTATACTCCTCCTGGAGTCTCCAGGATGCAAAAAAAAATGTATATAGGATAGGAAGGAAAGTATTGTTTTCATGTCAATTTTAACAAATACACCCTTCACCCGAATATACACCTCAACCCACACACACACACAACTGCTTTTTACCTATTGCTATGTGTGTGTGTGTGAACAGAATATCTCAAGAACGGAACATTGTACAAACTTGAAACTTAAAACTTAAGTTGCATACCACTACCGGACCCGGCTCGAACATTTTCATCAAAATCGGTCGATTGGAAGTAGTAGTTTATTCGTGTAATTTTTCACATATCTGCGATTTTCTCAAAAACTGGTCCTAGTTTAGAGGTAATTAGCAATTTTCTGTTATTTTCGCGAAAACGTGGGAAAAATCCATTTTTTAAAGATTTCAGCCTTAGTATGTATTTTACAACAAAAAAGTATATAATCAAATTTGTAGGAAATTAAAAGATCTACACTTTTATTAAAAGCATTTTTCTCTACAGAGCCTAGTTTAGCGTGAAAGAGTGATTTTCTGTATTTTTAAGCCAAACTGAGGTTGATTTTCATTTTGTATCTTTTACTCATGATTAAAATTAGGTTATGTTTATTGAGGTTAGTTTTTTGTTTATTTCTAATGTTAAGATTATTGTTAATCATTTTCATTGGCAAGAGTAAGTTGTGTGTGTTTCACATCAGATTTTTTTTAAAGTTTTTTGCATTTCTTAATGATTATTACTATTGAAGATATCTGCATGATTTTTTTCTTTCCATCACACAAAATTTGTTGCCGTTTAATTTGTAATACAGTGACAGGTGTTAACAAAATAGGTTTACAAAAATGAAGATAGATCGCACAGAGCACAACTTTCTGTCCATTTAGACAATTTTTAAGTAATTTTACGGAACATAAATTTCACTTTTACCCACCTAGAATCCAACCAATAAGGTTCTGTTTTTAATATTGCAATTTGAAATAATGATATGTCAACTTACTATCAACTCTTATTACTTTCTCTTGCCTATATAAATATATAGAAAGGAAAGTATTGTTTTCATGTCGATTTTTCAAAATCGAGTTTTCACCAGATCTACACATTTTCAGACCCCCTGAACCCAAAAAACATGTTTTTAGCAATTGGTCTGTGTGTGTGGGTGTGTGAACAAAATATTTCAAGAACGGAACATCGTACGAACTTGGAACTTAAGTTACATACCACTACCAGACCCGACACGAACATTTTCATCAAAATCGGTCGACCGGAAGTAGTAGTTTATTCGTGTCATTTTTCACTTTTTTGCGATTTTCTCAAAAACGGGTCCTTTAATTTTTTTAAAAATCGCCTCTTTACTTAATTTTTTGCTCTACAAGATAGAGTAGGCGCAGTGTTTGCTGAAATTCTTGGTGAGGCTGTTTTCACATAAAAAAGTTGTTTTTTTAAGATTGCGACTTAAATATGCATTTAAGCACAAAAGTTTATATATTAACAAATGTAGAAATTTAAAATCCTACAACTTTTAATTCAAACATTTTTTTGTATAACGCTTAGTTTAGCGATAATTAGCGATTTTCTGTTTTTCTCACAAAAACGTGGGAAAAATCTATTTTTTAAGATTTCAGCCTTAGTACGCATTTTACGACAAAAGTGTAATAATCAAATTTGTAGGAAATTAAAAGATCTACAACTTTTATTTACAGCATTTTTCTCTACAGAGCCTGATTTAGCATGAAAGTGATTTTCCTTATTTTTAAGCCAAACTGAGGTCGATTTTCATTTTGCGTCTTTCACTCATGATTAAAATCAGGTTATGTTTTTTGTTTATTTCTAATGTTAGGTTATATTGTTAATTATTGACATTGGCAAGAGAAAATCGTGTGAGTGTTTCACACCAGACTTTTTCATGAAAAATTGCATGATCACCAAACTATTGGATGCAACACTACCACGGAATCCGCAACGCACGTTGAAACGTTAATAAGCCCAAGAATTTCAATAAAGTGATTTATTTGTTTTCTTCTTTTCTTTTAATATTGTTATTTATTATTCATGCATTATGAACATGTACGCCTACCAATGGGTATCGCTCTTCTTTTCCATTTCATCCTTTTTTTTACTTTTATCAAATTTGCTCTTTGTATTTTATTTTATTTTATTTGTGTGAGTGTTTCACACAACTTTCTCTTGCCAATGCAAATAATTAACAATAAACCTAACATTAGTAATAAAACATTAGAAATTAACAAACAACTAACCTCTAAAAATATAACCTTATTTTAATCATGACTGAAAGACGCAAAATGAAAATCGAACTCAGTTTGGCTTAAAAATACGGAAAATCACTCTTTCACACTAAACTACGCTCTGTAGAGAAAAATGCTTTAAATAAAAGTTGTAGATCTTTTTACTTCCTATAAAATTAATTATATACACTTTTGTCGTAATATGCATACTAAGGCTGAAATCTTAAAAAAATTGATTTTCACATGATTTCATGAGAAACAGAAAAATCGCTAATTACTGCTAAACTAAGTGTTATACAAAAAAATGTTAGCAATAAAAGTTGTAGGTTTTTAAATTCTCTACAACTTTTATTATATAAATTTTTGCGCTAAAATTCATATTTAAGCCGTAATCTTAAAAAAACAATTTCTTTACGGGAAAACAGCCTCACCAAGAATTTCAGCAAACATGGTGCCTACCCTATCTTGTAGAGAATAAAAAATTGAATAAACCAGGCGATTTAAAAAAAAATTGTAGGTCCAGTTTTTGTGAAAATCACAAAAAAGTGAAAAATTACACGAATAAACTACTACTTCCGGTTGACCAATTTTGATGAAAATTTTTGTGTCAGGTTTGGTAGTGGTTTGGTTTTAATTTAAGTTTCAAGTTCGTATGATGTTCCATTCTTGAGATATTCTGTTGACACACACACAGACCAATCGCTAAAAACATGTTTTTTTGGTTCAGGGTGTCTGTTTAGGTGTATATGGTGGGTGAAGAGTGGGACATGAAAACAATACTTTCCTTCCTATATATTCATATAGGCAAGAGAAAGTAAAAAACAATTCCAAAAAATTACACAATAAAAATTTAACAACTGTAGCAAATAAATAGAAATATGTTCGTAAACTGTCACAATTTGAATGTAAAACAGCATGCCAAGAGATTAGACATCAGATAAATTGAGATTTTGAGCAGTGTCGTGCGCTGAAACTATGAAGGAGATAGGTGTGACAAGATTTGATGGCCAACTGGATGATCGTGTATCGGAATAAAGAGAAAGAGAAAGAGAGAAAGATACCTTTCAATATGTGAACGTGGACGCTAGCAAGGTCTGCATTGGAAGGGCTGCATGAATATTTGCCAGAGTCTGGCTGTTGAGCATGCTGCACTAACAGGTAAGAGGTGGTCACATCCCCCTTCTCTGTGATCACGCTCACACCACCTCTGCTGCTGTCATAACTTATCACCTGAAAACAGACAAACTTACTACAGTTCAGCCGTTCTTAGTTTGCTCCTACTGTCAACAAACCAAACCCAGCTATACTGTTTGCCAACTACGGCGGCATGTAGGGAGGGAGGGTAGCGGGACAGAGAGAGAATGTGTTGCGTTCGCCTTTCCCCTTGTAAAATAGCAGTCTATACTGCTATACTGTTTGCCAACTACGGCGGCATGTAGGGAGGGAGGGTAGCGGGACAGAGAGAGAATGTGTTGCGTTCGCCTTTCCCCTTTTCCCCTTGTAAAATAGCAGTCTATACTGCTATACTGTTTGCCAACTACGGCGGCATTTGGGAGGGAGGGTAGCGGGACAGAGAGAGAATGTGTTGCGTTCGCCTTTCCCCTTTTCCCCTTGTAAAATAGCAGTCTATTATACATAACATCGTAGTTAATATTCAATTGTTGGATTTTTTTTTTAAAGAAATAATTTCAAATATAATCAAATATAAACAATTTCTAATTAAAATTTAAATTATTCGGAATCAAAACTAAATATACGAGGTAGGGTCAAAAATTTCCCGGAATGGTCGCTTACAGTCACGTATTTGTAAGCTGAAAGGGAAATTTTTGTTTGTGAGGTTGGCATAACTGGTAGTGAATGTGCTTTTGAGGTTAGCAGGCAGTTGTAGTTGGTTCCGTGCGTTCGGTGTTTAATATTGTAGATCGTAGTTTCTGTCTTTCGTCGGATTGTGCAATGTCGTCATTAGAGCAGCGTGGCAATATTAAATTCTGTGTGCTGCTGGAGAAATCACCCTCGGAGACTCTTGAGATGCTAAAAAAAGCATACGGAAATTCTGCGATGAAGAAAACAGCAGTTTAAGAGTGGCATAAGCGTTTTCGCGACGGTCGCACAACAATTGAAGATGACGTTCGGACTGGGCGGCCTTCCACTTCCACTACAGACGACAATGTTGAGCGCGTTCGACAAATTGTGCGTGCGGACAGGCGAACAACCATCAATACTATTGCCTCTGAAGTTGGTATTTCAAATGGGAGTGTTCACAGCATTCTTCATAATGACTTGAACATGCACCGTGTTTGCTTGCACATTGTTCCAAAAATGTTATCCCCTGAGCAAAAGGAAATGAGAGTGACCATGTCCAGGGACTTGATTGAAATGGCTGATGCAGATGACAGCTTCCTGCGCAAAATTGTTACAGGTGATGAGACATGGTGCTTTCTTTACGACCCTCAGACAAAACGGCAGTCCGCTGAATGGAAGTCAAAAACTTCACCAAGAAAACAAAAATTTCGCTTGGACAGAAGCCGGGGTAAGGTGATGTTGGAGGTGTTTTTTGATTACCGTGGAGTGATTCATTATGAATTTATTCCTGAAGGGAGAACAGTAAATAAAGAATTGTACATAGAGATCTTAAAACGGCTACGAGATGCAATTCGACGAAAACGACCTGAAAAATGGGCAGAGAATGACTGGTATTTGTTGCACGACAATGCCCCAGCACATCGATCCCTAATGGTGAAACAATACCTTGCCAAGAATAATGTTACCACTCTGGAACATCCTCCATATTCTCCCGATCTCGCACCACCAGATTTCTACCTGTTTCCAAGGTTAAAAATGGCATTGAAGGGACATCGTTTTGCTGATTCGTCAGAGGTGATTGAAAATGCGACGGAGCGGCTGAAGGAACTTTCAAAAAACGGCTTTCAAGAGTGTTTCCAACAATTATATGAACGGTGGAATAAATGTGTAGATGCAGGAGGAGAGTATTTTGAAGGGAAATAATGTAAGAATGTTATAAATATTTTTAATAAATTTTTAATAACCAATTCCGGGAACTTTTTGACCCTACCTCGTATGAAGATAAATTATAAGAAGAAAATATTTAATTTTAAATAATAATCCAGAAGCCAAATATCTAAACTTGAAACAAGAAAACAAAAGATAGTATAATTTTAAATTAAAAATTTGAACCAGTTAGAAAAGATTTAAAAGAAATTACAAGAATATCAAGATTTAATTTAATTATTTTTTTTTTTTTTTTTTTTTTTTTTTTTTGGTTTAACGTCCGACTGTTTTGCAAATTGCTGCTAATGCAGACGGTAATTTAATTATGGAACCAACTGAAACAATTTTGATTATTTTAGAAAATGCAGATTAAATTTAGAAAAATTTGTCAAAAACTATAAAACCAAGTGCAACAATGCATCGACGCCCCATCTGATTCCCGATTGATGGATGGACAAGAAGGAACCAGAGGACACCAAGCAATCCAGAACAATTCGTAATTATATTTATTCTTTAATAACTGAGCTCATTAAATATCATTCAATAAACTTAAAGATTTTCAGAATAACATATTGCAATATATTTATCAAAGTAAATTCATTAGCATAATTAGATTGTAACAATAGTGTCATCAATAAATTAAATAAAACAACTACAATTTCAATTTATCTGTAAAGGTCTATTTATTTGTTAATACTTGTCGATATTAAAATTTATCATTTCATTCATTCATTTATCTTGTATTTCTCATTCATTTATTTATTCGTTAATCACACCTTTACATTTTAATGCTTTATTTCTCATTTTATTCATTCATTCATTTCAAATCCATTTATTAAAATCACCTTTACATTTTTACATTTCAAAACCTCTTTACACCCTCAACTCATTTCAATCAGTGCACGATGTTCAAGCGCAATAGTGACAATACGCGGTACGGTAGGGCACTCTGCCGGCCAGTTTCGTTCACTACACTCTAACAAGCTCATTTTTCATCAAAAAATTCTAAAAATATTACTTTCGCCTCCTAATGGATCTTATTTTATTACACTAAAAATGTTATTATTATACTCTGATATTTATATAAGATACGCAAATACAAAGTTAGACGTTTAAATCTCATTGGTTTTTTTTTTGTGTATCACGTAGGCTAATATAACTTCTTTTCCAGGATTACATAATATGCGTTTTATTATTTTGTTATAAAATATAAAATTTTATCTGTAATTATATGTATGTAGGGCAGAAAGAGAAATAATAAACGAGCTTGAAAAAATCACTTTTTGAAGGGAAGTCAAAGATAGATAATAATTATCTATCTTTGACTTCCCTTCAAAAAGTGATTTTGTGTCTGGTGTCTACTTCCTGTTAATATTCCAAGAAGCTGAATCAATTTTAATAGTTGTGAATTTTATACGAAACATACGTCAAATTTTAGAAATCAACTACACACGCTCAATATCAATTGTTTGACATTTTAACAAAAAGAACCGTATAGTAAATATAACAGAATGAGGTTATGACGTACCTTTCTTTTGGGCCTGTCAAAACTTATGGTAGGACATCATTTAGAAAAAAACTTATTGCCTATTACCCTAAAATGAATCCCAGACATTTTCCCCGTATTTTGTGCGCGCGCAAATAATTTTGACGGGGTGTGGCTTTTGACAGTGACACAAATGTCAAAATGATTACCGCATGAACAGAACACAATGAGTAAGGAGTACTACTCATATAGGCAGCCTGTATCTTTAGTTGACGCTGTGGTGGGGGATCTACTCACTGCGCATGTGCGGCCCGCATGCCACCGTAGTTGGTCATATTTATACTACAGGGTGCACCACTTTATGGATGTCGTATTCCAATTAAGTTAACAATGTTTTAAATTATAAGTACTTAAAATATCAGTCATGATATGATCTAGGCCTAACAATTTCATTTATAAAAAAAAAATTTAAAAGTATTTTGTATTTAAATACTTTTGAAAGTATTGTTAAAACTCATTATAGTAAAGTAAAATTGTAAACTTTAATTTAATTAATTCACATTTATTATATTTATTTAACAAAATTATTTGACAAGAAAAAACTAACCTTTACAAACGACAACAATGTATATAATGAGTTTATGAAAATAGTTATTGAACATTTAAAACGATGCAATTTATTAACAATAAAATAAAATGAAGAATATCCGTTACCAAATTAAACATTAAATAGAATGTCTGTTGACAAAATAACTAACTTAACCGTAACGAAAAATCCAATTAGTACTTACAATTTAGACCACTAACAGTAACACGTCACCCATTCAAACCACGGCCGCACTACAGCAATGGAATCCTTCGTTTTTATATTTAATTAGTCAGCTGTTTATGACCAGCTGATTTTATTTTCGCCACTTCATTATAACAGTATTTTGTTATTACTTTTTAATCAGCGTGTACACATTTTAATATAATGCACATGACATGCTCAGTGACATCATATTTCTTTACATTAGGAGCAAACTAAGAGAGGCTGGACTGTAATTGCCGTATCTTGCTATAATGTGTTCATGCTTATACCCTTATTCTTATCATAAGTTTAAAAAATCTGGTGTGAAACACTCACAAACTTTCTCTTGCCAATACAAATAATTAACAATAATGCTAACATTAGTAACAAAACATTAGAAATAAACAAAAACCTAACCTCAATTAACATAACCTTATTTTTATCATGAGTGAAAGACGCAAAATGAAAATCAACCCCAGTTTGGCTTAAAAATACGGTAAATCACTCTTTCACGCTAAAGTAGGCTCTCTAAAGAAAAATACTTTTAATATAAGTTGTAGATCTTTTAATTTCCTATAAATTTGATAATATGTGTACACTTTTGTCGTTAAATGCATAAATTACTAAGGAAAAATTTTTAAAAAAATTGATTTTTCACACGTTTTCGTGAGAAAAAAACCGAAAATCGCTAATTACCACTAAACTAAGCGTTATACAGAAAAATGTTTGATATAAAAGTTGTAGGATTTTAAATTATGTACAACTTTTATTAAATACATGTTTGCGCTAAAATTCATATTAAAGCCGCAATCTTAAAAATAAACAATTTTTTTACGAGAAAACAGCCTCGCCAAGAATTTCAGCAAACATGGTGCCTACCCTATCTCGTAGAGCATAAAAAATTGAACAAACCAGGCAATTTTTAAAAAAAATGTAAGACCAGTTTTTGAGAAAATCACAAAAAAGTGAAAAATTACACGAATAAACTACTAACTACTTCTGGTTGACCGATTTTGATGAAAATGTTTGTGTCGGGTCTTGAAACTTGAAACTTTAGTTACATACCACTACTGGATGCGATAGGAACATTTTCACCAAAATCGGTCAACCAGAAGTAGTAGTTTATTTGTGTAATTTTCCACTTTTTTGCGATTTTTTTAAAATGGGCTCTACAATTTTTTTTAAAATCGCCTGGTTTCCTAATTTTTTATGCTCTATGAGATAGGGTAGGCACCATGTTTGCTGAAATTCTTGGCGAGGCTGTTTTCTCATAAAAAAATAGTTTTGTTCAAGATTACAGCTTTAATATGCATTTTAGTGTAAAAATTTATACAATAAAAAATGTACAGAATTTAAAATCCTACAACTTTTATTTGAAACATTTATTTGTATAATGCTTAGTTTAGCAGTAATTAACGATTTTCTGTTTTTTCTCACGAAAACGTGAGAAAAACCAATTTTTTTAAGATTTCGGTCTTAGTATGCATTTTACAACAAAATTGTATATAATCAAATTTATAGGAAATTAAAAGATCTACAAATTTTATTGAAGCATTTTTCACTGAAGAGCCTTGTTTAGCGTGAAAGAGTGATTTTCCGTATTTTTAAGCCAAACTGTGGTCGATTTTCATTTTGCGTCTTTTACTCATGATAAAAAAAGGTTATGTTTTTCGAGGTTGGTTTTTTTATTTATTTGTAATGTTTTATTACTAATGTTAGGGTTATATTGGTCATTATTTGCCTTGGCAAGAGAAAATCGCGTGAGTGTTTCACACCAGATTTTATTCTTCGGTAAAAGAAAAGCTTACCGTCACTTTCATCTAAACTGATCTAAATGTTCTACCGGATTGATGAGCGTACGTCACACGTGCACACGTCATATGACACACGTTCAAAGTGGCCAGGTACAGTATTCAGATGAACTGCAGTCCCCTAGCCGTGGGAGTGAGAGAATGCATAACGCTCTCACTCGCACAACCCATACGCGCCTACCCAATAACATTGTCGTATAATTTCACTCATTGTTGTGAGCAAGCGTTGTATGCACGCAGTAAACTAACTAACAAGCAAGATAACAACTGTAGTATGTTTTCACATTTGGAGTATAACGGTAAAGACCTTTGAGCGCATGTGTAGTTATGCCACATATCTCCCTCTCACTCGCTCGGCTATGGGACATTAATCCATCTGATATCTGTACATAGGTGGATCAATGCGGCCCTCAAGGCCAGCCATAATAAAAATTTGGCCCTTTATTAAGATAAGGTTGAAGAACACTGATTTAGAGGGACACAAAACAGCATCAGTCGGTCACGTGGGAGTGTTCGGGTTGACGCAGTCAATTGATTCACGTGCAGTGAACATGTTAATGCGCAGCAGCATTTCAGTAGGTATGAATCCAGTTTTTATTTCAAACTATTCAAAGGTTTCTCCAACCAATTGAACTCTCCAGCACGTCTTATTAAACAGCCTACTCTGTTACTTAAAAAAACCAATACCGAAACAATAAGTTTCAATTAACTGTTTCATTCAATAAAAATAGAAATAAATCTTAACTAAAATTTAAGAAGCAATCTTCTTTTTTTTTGTAATCTCTAATTTGTGTACGTTGCAATCTGTTGAATTGAGAACAATAAGCAATGAGATGAGGATGATGTGTATGACGTGTAAATGAGACTGTGTAGTCATCTAGAGACACACTCACTGAGTATGGTTACCATCAAACTACACCCACAACCACTGTCTACCATTCAAATCCATATAAAAGTAACTACCTTTACTAGGATTTCAACCAGGAACTTGGTTCAAATCTAGTATTCAAATCCGTATAAAAGTAACTACTTTTATACGGATTTGAATGGTAGACAGTGGTTGTGGGTGTAGTTTGATGGTTGGGGTTCAATTAACCATAATCTGTGAGTTAGTCTCTAGAAGACTACACAGTCTCATTTACACGCCATACACATCATCCTCATCTGATTGGGTCATCTCATTGCTTATTGTTCTCAATTCAACAGATTGCAACGTACACACATTAGGAATAATAAAAAAAAGATTGCTACTTAAATTTTAGTTAAGATTTAATTCTATTTTTATTGAAAGAGTTAATTGAAACTTATTGTTTTGGTATTTGTTTTTTTATTTGTTTTTTACAGAGTAGGCTGTTTAATAAGACGTGCTGGAGAGTTCAATCGGTTGAACTCTCCGATTAAATTTAGAAAATTAAGAAGCAATCTTAATTTTTCAATTAATGTATGTAAAAAGAGGCCATCTTCGGAATATTAATTTAGTTTAAAAAAAAATCCTACAACTATTTTTATATGTTTTCTACCCGCGATTATGTTGATTAACTCAGTTTGGTAAAACATTAGTAAATTTTTCTCCTTAAACTAGCACATTGAGTGAAATAATTGAATTCTCCACCTGCCTCTTATAGGCAAAATTCGTTAACTATTCTAAATTTACAATAAATCAGTTGAAATTTATCAATTTGACAATTTTAATAATTAATGTTTGTTTTTTAAATTGTCTTTTAGTTTTTTTTTATAATACATGTTTAAAAGTGAAAGTATGATAATTATTTGTAATTTTTAGTTTTGTCGATAAATAAAATTATTATAAGTTTAAAGAAAATTTGTTTATTATTTCTAATTTAACAATGAATCGCTTCCTGAAATTTGTGAATTTTAAAAAAAAGCAGTAAATAGAAAAGGTGTGTGGCGTACCTCGTCCTGGTGATACCAGAATATGTAAGCAGGAGGTTCAGGGCTGTGTAGTACGATGCACGTCAGGTTGATCGTACTTCCGTGGTCTATGTGCAGGTCTGGACCACCCAATATCACCGCTCTAGGCACTGCAACACACACACACAGGCACACATTCAAACTATTATCCTTCATCTTACAACAAGTACGCTTATAGTCCATCTACTGTAAGAGTACTCCGCTTGAGGCAACGTTGCAAACAAAAGTTTTACACTAGTTGCCGCGTAACTACCTCTCGCCGGACAATATTATCTTGCACTACATTCCATCATTAAATACATCCAGCTAAAATAAACTGATACTGTACTACTTTTACGCTGGTCCGTAGTTCAAATTTTGCCCACTGTTGGGGGCGCTGTGATGGGGTTGCTGCTGCCACCGATAGATAGCGCAGCGGTCACACCTCTCACAGTGCATGTACCAAGTGGCAAAATGTATCTATGCACTGCCGAATACGATAGTTGAGAAGGTGACAGTATAGAGTTCTCTGTGAGCGAGGATCGATACGGGGATTTGACATCTCAACATTGAGTTAGTTCATTCCGTCATCTGCACCTCCATTCCCTACCCCTCGCTTCACCGGCGACTGCTCCCCTTCGGAGGCAGTGGTAAAAGGTGCTCGCTGCGTCGGCGACTCGCTCCTATTAGATTAGGCAGCGGTACAGACGACCCCAATTCACTTCACCGGCGACTGCTCCTCTTCGGAGGCAGCGGTGAAAGGTGCTCGCTGCGTCTGCGACTCGCTCCTATTTGATTAGGCAGCGGTACAGACGACCCCAATTCACTTCGCCGGCGACTGCTCCCCTTCAAAGGCAGCGGTAAAAGGTGCTCGCTGCGTCTGCGACTCGCTCCTATTTGATTAGGCAGCGGTACAGACGACCCCGATTCACTTCGCCGGCGACTGCTCCCCTTCAAAGGCAGCGATAAAAGGTGCTCGCTGCGTCAGCGGCTGCTCCTAATCATTTAGGCAGCGGTAAAGACGGCCTCCCCCCTTCAATGTTTCATTTTTGAAGTATGCCGCCAATGCCCGGCCGGTCCTATGAGCTCTGCAGACTGCGCTACTGAAAGCCGGTGGCGACAAAACATTATCCATTAAGCTTTTTTGATTATACCGTTCAGATTACTTGTAATTATTGTAATTTCATAAAAACTCCTTAATTAATTATTTTAACCATTACATTTAACAAAACACTTTTTTCTACTTTTTAATGTTTATCACTTTCATGTTTCAAAAACTTAACACATTCACTATCATGCATGTTAACAAAACACAGCTTACAAAACTTTTCAATTTCAGTCTACGAAGAAAATCGGAACGAACCGATACAATACCAAAAGATAACTGATGACACTAAAAATGAGTTAAACACGGGCAAGTGTAAACAGTTGTATTAAACTAGTCACAGACATTAATTTTAATGATACAAAATAAACAATCTGAAATGATAAACAATGAATATTTGGAATTGTTTACTCGCCTGTTACAATTCAAGAGCATTAGTCTTATATTACTTGTGACCAAAAATAAAACTGAGTCTATAATAAAAACCCACTAATCATAAATAATAATGTAATAATAGTAAATAATGTAACGAAAAATAACAATGTAAGAGTAACAGTAGAAAAAGTTTTAGTTATTAATGGTAAACTAATGTTCGATTTATAAAACATTTCCTAACAAATGAATTGAACGTGTTTTTATTATATTAAGGTTAGAGTGAATAATTAGTGTTGTATGGAATTGTTGTTTTTGATGATGCTCACTTGTATTGGTGGTTGCCTATGTCGGAGTACTCATTCAATTACCCAGCATCTAATGTCTCACATCCAATACACAAATTACCGTATTGCATCGAATTTAAGACGCACCCCAAAATATAATCATATTTTGCGGGACTAAATAAAGGAAGGTAAAATTGTCTTTGTTTAGGTCATCAGCTGAAAAGCTGGTTTGAACCTGTAGAGGTTTTACTAAGTAAAACGAGGAGTGAGGTGGATTACCATTGCCACAACTCACTGAATGGAAAAGTATGCTTGTCAGCATGCCGGGCCCTCTAAAAAGCACATATTTTCCACTCTGCAAATGACACCTTTAATTCATTCACCACAGGGTCTGGCTGTATAATGAAATTCATTACTTTCAGAGGAGATAACTCTGATTAGTGTCTTTTACATCTCTACCTCTTCTGTTCTTAAATGATTCAGTCATTTAATTGGGTGACCATGTGATAAGAAACAGAAATATTTATTTTAGCCCGACAATGAACAGATTGAGAGTAAATAATTTGACTTCACCTGTCTGTTATGGGCAGAAGGTAAAATTAATGTACACAAAAAGTAGGTTTTCAAAAAAATTTAATTACGTGCTATAAGTGTTGAGTTTGTACATCTCCTTAAAATAAATGACCGTAATTGCAGTTAGTTTAGAAACTTAATTAATTAATACAAGGGCAATCCAGAAAGTAACAGATGTTTTGGCCTAGCATGGCAGTGGGTGGAGCTAGCGCCACCATCTTGGCGTCAGAGTGTTTCTACATTGAGTACGCAACCAGGCGTGGTAGCTAGAGCATCGTGCGTATTCTACTTTTTATACAGTGGAGTTTTAAAATGAGCGCTGCGATTGAAAATCCCACAAGTTGTGAAGTGCGTGGTGTGATACGGTTTTTGTTGGTGAAAAATTACAAACCGATTGACATTTATTGCCAGATTTGTGATGTGTACAGCAAAGGAATAATGAGTGAAAGCCGAGTGAGGCAGTGGTGCACTGATTTTAGAAATGGCCAAACCAATGTTCACAATTAGGATTGCAGTGATAGGCCTTGTCTTGTGACTGATGAATTGGTCGTGAAAATCAATGAAAAAAATCCGTGAAAATCGTCGTTTCACTATTACGGAACTCACAGAACATTTTCCCCAAATTTCATGGAGTTTCATTCATGAAACTGTGGTTGGTAAACTTGGATACCACAAATTTTGTGCCAGATGGATTCCGAAAATCCTAATGGAAGACCACAAAAAACAAAGACTTGCTGCAGCACTGGCATTTCTGGAAGAGTACGACAAAAGTGGAAACCATGTTATCGATCGTATTGTAACTGGTGACGAGACTTGGGTAAAGCACGTCAACTGTGAAACAAAACAGCAGTCAATGGAGTTCACTTCGACACTGACGCTGAACTCCATGCCGGTGTAAACCAGTGGTTGAACTGGCAGGCGGCAGATTACTACAAAGAGGGCATTGAAAAGCTTGTACCACGTTACGATAAATGCCTTAATTTACTTGGCGATTATGTAGAAAAATAGCCTAAGAGTTAACCTTCAAAATGTACGTAATAAAAATTGGTTTTTTTTTACGTATTGTAATACTGAACTAATAACTAACAACAACGCGTTGAAGTACCGGCAGATCGGTTGCTCACGCTCGATAACATCGAGGCTGTAAAAGTCGATATATTGGATAATGTGACAACATTACAACTATGAGTGTACTCTATTAGATTCGGAATGAACTAAATTAAGTGACACCATAGACAGCAATCGTATACAATACGAGCTAATGGATATAAAACTAAGTGAAATGGGCGCCCGTATTATATACGGGTGCCATCCAGCCGATCAAAATGGCGCACCCGTATTGTATACAGGTGCCGTCCTGAAAGTGTTAAAGAATTCAAAAATAAATCTTTATAATGCATCCTGCAGTTTGAAATTATTTCTATTTCATATAATGAATTAATATAATAATTTCACCAACCTTCTTTTTAAACTGCGTCACCTTTATTTTAATTCTTACTTACACGTGTTTCGGTGGATCCACCATCATCAGAGTAAATGAAAATTGAAACTAAAAATTTTTATCTCCCTTATTTAAAATTTACAGAAGATGATACATCTTCAGTCATTTGTATAAAACTGATTTAAAATTAATTTCTTTTAATTTATCCCTTCTCATATTTACTGTAGATAGCAGCAGCGGTCAATATCACTTCATCATTCCTAAATTTGACCTGTTCATTCAAAATGTCCTGCTTTTGCTCTTTTAAATATTTATAAATATGGAACATCTCATATTTTTCAATTTTATTTTTATTTTCTATATTACATTGTTCTATTATATTAAAATGTTCATCTATTTTACCAAATTTATGTTTTTCTTCTAATAATAATTAATAATAACTTATTATTAATAGTTTTATTGTATTTTAATGCAATAAATGGTTTATGTTTTATTTTATTGTCTAATATAAGGGTGGTTCTTAAATTATTTTTAAAATATAGATTGTTTTTAATTTTAATTATTTTATTTATTTCTTTTTCATGATACCCATTCTTTTGTGCTATGAATTTTATTATTCTTATTTCATTTTCTAGTAGTTTTTTATCTTTTATATAATTATATGCTCTGTGAATCATACTATGGTAAGCTGCCATTTTATGTGTATATGGGTGGTTAGATGACTTATTTATATTTTTTACTGTTAATATACTTTGACAAAATACACCTGTTGTTATTTTACTATTACCCTTGATTAATTGTATGTCCATGAAATTTAATTTATTATTATTTCCAATTTCCATAGTGTGGTGTAATTTATCATCAAATGTATTTAATTTTTTTAAAATACCATTATTATATATTCATTATATGTTAAAGAATTGTTTTTTTTTTTTTTTGAAAGAGACTGTGTGGCATATGATTACCGACGACGCTGAGGTGGATGAAAAGGCTGCTGACAGGCTGCGTGCTGATCTGACATTCGTAGATGCCAGAGTCCCTCTTCTGCGCCCATTTGATGTGCAACATCCACTCGTCATTGTCACGATGATGTACCGCCATGAACCTCTGGTCAGATGTGTACGTGTAACTGCCCACTGTCAGTATGTGGATGTCTCTGTGCCTCACCCACGATACCTGCAAACATACACAATTAACATATACCGAGTGAAACCATTAACAATCTTGTTATTGGTAGCAATCGGTACACAAAAATCTGGTGTGAAACACTCACAACTTTCTCTTGCCAATGCAAATAATTAACAATTAACATTAGTAATTAGTAGTTAATTAACATTAGTAATAAAACATTAGAAATAAACAAAAAAAACTAACCTCAATAAACATAACCTAATTTTAATCATATATGAAAGACGCAAAATTAAAATCGATCTCAGTTTGGCTTAAAAATACGGAAAATCACTCTTTTACGCTAAACTAGGCTGTGTAGAAAAAAATACTTTCAATAAAAGTTGTAGATCTTTTAATTTCCTATAAATTTGATTATATACACTTTTGTCGTAAAATGCATTCTAAGGCCGAAATATTAAAAAAATCAATTTTTCACACGTTTTCGTGAGAAAAAAACATAAAATTGCTAATTACTGCTAAACTAAGCGTTATACAAAAAAACGTTTGAAATAAAAGTTGTAGAATTTTGAATTCTCTACAACTTTAATTATATAAATTTTTGTGCTTAAATGCATATTAAAGCCGCAATCTTAAAAAAAGTATTTTTTTACGTAAAAACAGCCTCACCAAGAATTTCAGCAAACTTGGCGCCTACTTTATCTTGTAGAGCATAAAAATTTTAGTAAACCAGGCAATTTTAAAAAAAATCGTAGGACCAGTTTTTGAGAAAATCGCAAAAAAGTGAAAAATTACACGAAAAAAACTACTACTTCCGGTTGACTAATTTTGATGAAAATGTTCGTGTCAGGTCCAGTAGTAGGGTGTAGCTTAAGTTCCAAGTTTCAAGTTTGTACGATGTTCCGTTCTTGAGATATTTTGTATACACACACACACAGACCAATCGCTAAAAATGTTGTTGTGTGTGTTGAGGGTGTCTGTTTACGTGTATAGAGTGAGTGTTGAGTGTATTTGTTGTGATCGACATGAAAACAATACTTTCCTTCCTATCCTATATAAATATTCATATAGTCAAGAGAAAGTAAAAAGTTAGTGGGTGTAAATTAGGTTTCAAGTTCCCGTTTTGACCGCAAGTCAAGGAATCAAAGTAAAAAGTTACAAGTGGTAGCAACAAATGCTTTTTGGATTCATAATCTACACAAAAAATTACCAGACCTGGACTCGGTTTGAAGTTCCCCGTATGATTGGAAGTCATTTGATTTCTCTTAGAGTAGATACAGAAATTATTGGGTTTTGACAGAAAGTAGTTAAGAAATCAAGGTCGAAATTTGGTAACAAAAAGAATGTTATTTGATTCCTCTTAAAGAGTAGATAAAGAAATTATTGGTTTGAAGTTCCGTGTTCACCTGGAAGTCAAGAAATCAAAATTGGAATTTAGAAACGAAAATAGTGTCATTTAGAGAAATCACTAATGGTTTCAGCCATAGGTAAAAGGTAAGTGTTTTTAAAAATTGGAACCAGCCATGAGACATGGGGTTGTTTCATGAAAATAGATTTTTGATCTGGAAAACTACATTGAATGAAACTTTGAATTGTTAACTTGAAACCAGTGTCACTATGATGGCCATTTGGCACCCAAAATATATAATTTACTTCATTTACAAATACAATTATTGTTTTTGTTAACTGCACCCAGAAGACTCTGAAAAGGGAATAAAACTGATAAGCCTATACTCCAGCCTCTCTAAGTTTGCTCCTAATGTAAACAAATAATGACATCACTGAGCATGCACATTATATCAAAATGAGTACACGCTGATTAAAAAGTAACAACGAAATAGTTTCAAAAGTATTTAAATTCAAAATACTTTTAAAAATATTTTTATAAATGAAATTGTTAGTCCTATAGTTCAGCCGCTCTAAGTTTGCTCCTCCTTCTCCTTCTGTCAACAAACCAAAACCAGCTACTACAGGGTGCACGCTAGAGTCCGTGACTTTATGGAAGTCGTATTCCTATTAAGTTAACTATTTTTTAAATTATAAGTACTTAAAGTACTAAAAAAATCAGTCGTGATACGATGTAGGCCTAACAATTTAATTTATAAAAATACTTTAAAAAGTATTTTGTATTTAAATACTTTTGAAAGTATTTTGTTGTTACTTTTTAATCAGCGTGTACACATTTTGATATAATGCGCATGCTCAGTGACGTCATTATTTGTTTACATTAGGAGCAAACTTATAGAGGCTGGACTGTACATCAATAGCATGACTGATGTTTTTAGTACTTTAAGTGCTTATAATTTAAAAAATCGTTAACTTAATAGGAATACGACATCCGTAAAGTCATGGACTCTAGCGTGCACCCTGTAGTACGTGGCTTTTGTTTGTTCACAGACACTAGGAGGAGCAAACTAAGAACCGCTGAACTATAAATATGAACACTATGTTAATTCATTAGTTACTTCAATAAGCACGTAATCCAATCATTTTTGTCACATAATACATAATCTGCCTCACCATTCAGTTACAAGTTTATTTATTTTGAAATTCTTGTACACTGTAAAATGTTTCATAAGTCAAGTATTGTTTTAAACAAATTTAGATTACCACAACTTTTTAAAGATTGTGGTAATTTATTATCTAACGGGTGTTTTATTAAGGATGCAACCCTCATTATAAGAAGAATAGAAGTAAAAATCGGAAAATTTTCTCTCCCCCAATCCGTATGTACTCAAGGCCAACTACCTAACACAGTTAAAATGTTCCAGTCAAGCATTAGTGTGGTGACAGCAGTCGTTTCGTTATATTGTATCACCAATGGGTTTTTCCAAGGAAGAACAGGTGTTTTTTAAGGACGCAACCCTGATTATAAGAAGATAGAAGTACACACAAGATAGAAGATAGAAGTATTTACATGGGTAAATTTTCTCTCCCCCAATCTGTATATTGGCAACAGTGTACTCAAGGCCAACTACCTAAGACAGTTAAAATGTTCCAGTCAAACATTAGTGTGGTGACAGCAGTCGTTTCGTTATATTGTGTCACCAATGGTTTTTTCCAAGGAAGAACGGGTGTTTATTGTAGAGACTTCCATAGCAAGTAAATCTTACAAATGTGTGCAAGATAACTTTTGGTTGAAATGTTTCCGTTCTGCCGTTCCGAATAAATCGTCAATATTGCGTTTGATAAATAAATTCCGCAGAATTGGGAGTGTACTCGATGAGAAACCACCTCGCCAGCCAACAAAGTTAACCGCGGAAGTTCTCGAAGATTTGAAAAATCGTTTGACTCATTCACCTAAAAAAAATCGCTTAGAAATTTGCAGTTACTGCCTTTAATCTTAGCAGGGCAGTGTTGCAAACAATTCAATTAAATAAATTACTTTTTTAACTCTACCATAATTTTTTCCCATTTTTTTGAAATGCTGCTTAAGTGGTGTGTTGTTTGTAATGTTCTTTAAAATAAAGAATTAAAGTAATGTTTTCAATGATATTTCATTTATACCCCCTTCTGAAACTCAATAATATCTATAAACATTTTAATATGTTCGTTGTTTACTGTAGATGAGATAACTTATATTAACTGTTGGTAAAGACTCGACAAAAAAATACTTTCTGATGAACTAGTGTACTATTTGTGTTGTATACTGTTCACCAATTACGGCGGCATGTAGGGAGGGAGGGTAGCGAGGCAGAGGCAGAGAGAGAATGTGTTCCCCTCAACTCATTTCGATCAGTGCACGGTGTTCAAGTGCAATAGTGACAATACGCGGTACAGTAGGACACTCTGCCGGCCAGTTTTGTTCACTACACTCTAACAAGCTCATTTTTCATCAAAAAATTCTCAAAAATTACTTTCGCTTCCTAATGTATCTTATTTTATTACACAATAAATGTTATTAGTATACTCTGATATTTATATAAGATACGCTAATACAAAGTTAGACGTTTAAATCTCATTGGTTTTTTTTTTGTGTATCACGTAGGCTAATATAACTTCTTTTCCAGGATAACATAATATGTGTCTTATTATTTTGTTATAAAATATAAAATTTTATCTGTAATTTGATATATGTAGGGTAGAAAGAGAAATAATAAACGAGCTTGAAAAAATCACTTTTTGAAGGGAAGTCAGAGATAGATAATCGTGTCTGGTGTCTCCTTCCTATTAGTATTCCAAGAATCAATTTTTATAGTTGTGAACTTAATACAAAATTACGTCAATTTTTAGAAATCATCTACACTCGCACAATATCAGTTGTATGAAATTTTAACAAAAAGAACCGTAAAATAGCCTAAATTTAACAGAATGAGGGTATGACGTACCTCTCTTTTGGGTCTGTCAAAACGTATGGTAGGGACATCATTTAGAAAAAACTTATTGCCTATTACCCCAAAATGAATCTCAGTCATTTTTCCCCGTATTTTGTGCGCGCGCAACTAATTTCGACGGCGTGCGGCTTTTGACAGTGACACAAATGTCAAAACGATTACCGCATGAACAGAACACAATGAGTAGAGAGTACTACTTTAGAGGCAGCCTGTATCTTTAGTTGACGCTGTGATGGGGGAGCTACTTACTGCGCATGTGCGGCCCGCATGCCACCGTAGTTGGTTATATTTATACCACCTTTGAGGTCCCAAAAGCGACTTCCATTTTACATACAATTCTATCCATTTTCTTTTTCTTAGCTGCTTAGCAATGAGAATTGTTCGGATTAAAATAAATTTTTTTTTTTTTAATCCCTAATGTGTGTATGTTGCAATCTGTTCAATTGAGAACAATAAGAAACCCCATGACCCAATCAGTTGAGGATGATGTGTATGACGTGTAAATGAGGTATAGTGTTGTACAGACTGAGAGAGTATGGTTAATTGAACCCCAACCATCAAAGTACACCCACAACCACTGCCTAGCATTCAAATCCGTTTAAAAGTAACTACCTTTACTGGGATTTGAACCAGGAACCTTCGTCTCCGAAAATCAGCTGATTTTGGCGACAACTTTACCTTTAGACCAACCCGGTGGGTTAAATTTATTAATGTAAAAAATATAATTTTGAATATTTGATATCAACCAGCTGGCTCTATTTATATTTACACTTTAATAGAGCAAAATATAAACATAGCCAGGCTGTCGGTCTTTTTGAATCATTACAGTGGATTCAATGAGTTTTGGTTCTGATTTGTTTAGATGTAGTATAGTTTTTTAAGGAAATATTGTAAATAGAGGTGGATATGACTTACAGTTTTGTTTCCGAGGTTGCGCACCCTGCAGCTAAGGTAAGCTGATTTGCCGACGAGGGCAGTCACGTTGAGCGGTGTAAGAGGGTCGAAATGAGGTCGTGGCCCACTCATCACCGGAGGCAGTGGTGTTGGCGATGGGGGGGCGCTAGTTGTGGTGATTGCGACCACTGTTTGTGGTGGCACCACAGAGTTGATACTCGAAGATCCATGACTTCCTCCGACGTATCGGCTGCCTGAAACACACCACAAAATATTTATATTATCCAGCCTTTCTTAGTTTGCTCCTAATGTAAACAAATAATGACGTCACTGAGCATGCGCATTATAGCAAAATGTGTACACGCTCATTAAAAAGTAACAACAAAATACTTTCAAAAGTATTTAAATACAAAATATTTTTATGAATGAAATTGTTAGGCCTACATCATATCATGACTGATGTTTTTAGTACTTTAAGTGCTTATAATTTAAAAAATAGTTAACTTAATAGGCATACGACATCTGTAAAGTCGCGGACTCTAGCGTGCACCCTGTAGTAGGTGGCTTTTGTTAGTTGACAGAAGGAGGAGGAGGAGGAGCAAACTAACAACGGCTCAACTAGTTGATCTATTGTAAGAGTACTCCATGTGAGGTTGTAAACAAAAGTGTAAACACTAGTTGGCGCGTATTTACCTCTCCGCCTGACAATTATCTTGCACTATGTTACGTCATAAAAATATTGTTACAACTCGTTATAGTAGAGTAAAATTGTAAACTTTAATTTAATTAATTCACATATATTTATTTAACAAAATTATTTGACAAGAAAAAAACTAAACCTTTACAAACGACAACAATGAATATAATGAGTTTACAAAGAGACTCCTTAATTAATTATTTTAACCATTACATTTAACAAAACAAGTTTTTTTACTTTTTAATGTTTACCGCTTTTTTGTTTCAAAAACTCAACACATTCACTATCACGCATGTTAACAAAACACAGCTTACAAAACTTTTCAACTTCAGTCTATGAAGAAAATCGAAACAAAATGATACAATTCCAAAATATAACCGATGAAACTAAAAATGAGTTGAACATGGGCAAGTGCAAATAGTTGTATTAAACTAGTCACAGACATTAATTTTAATGATATGAAGTAAACAATCTGAAATGATAAACAAAAAATCACTGGAATTGTTTACTCTCCTGTTAAAAATTCAAGCGCATTAGTCTTATTTTATTATTTGTGACCAAAAATAAAACTTAGTATAATAAAAGCCTATTAATCATAAATAATGATGTAACGAAAAATAACAATGTAAGAGTAACAATAGTAAAAGTTTTAGTTATTAATGGTAAACTAATGTTAGATTTATAAAACATTTTCTAACAAATAAATTGAACAATTTTTATTATATTACACTTGGAGCGAATAAGTGTTGCATGGAATTGTGTTTTTGATCATGGTGTGGGTATTTTTAGTTAATGCGCATGCTCACTTGTATTGTTGGTTGCCTACGTCGGAGTACTCTTAGCGTAGACAGACTCTACTGTACATGGCCCTTACCAATTTCTGCTGACATTCTTGGGGAGGCTCTTCTCTTGTAGAAAAAAAATTGTTTTTTTAAGATTGCGCCCTTAATTTGCATTTTAGCACAAAAGTGTATATCATACAAGTTGTAGAAAATTTTAAAATATACAAATTTTATTCCAAACATTTCTTTGTATAACACTTAGTTTAGCAGATATTAGTGATTTTTTTAACCATGAAAATCTGTAAAAAAATATTTTAAAATTTTGGCCTTAGTATGCATTTACCGATAAGAAAATATATAGGCCTAATCAAATTTATAGTAAATTAGCGATTGGTCTGTGTGTGTGTGTGTGTGTGTGTGTGTGTGTGTGTGTGTGAACAAAATACCTGAAGAACAGAACATTGTACAAAGTTGAGACTTAAGTTAGATACCACTTAAATAAGGTACCCGTAACGAACATTTTCATCAAAATCAGTCAACCGGAAGTAGTAGTTTATTCGTGTCATTTCAATTTTTTGCGATTTTCTCAAAAATGGCTCCTACAATTTTATTTAAAATTGCCTAATTTACTAAATTTTTTATGCTCTACAAGATAGAGTAGGCGCAGTGTTTGCTGAAATTCTTGGGGAGGTTGTTTTCTCGTAAAAAAATTGTTTTTTAAGATTGCGACCAATATGTATTTTAGCGCCAAAATGTATATAATAAAGATTGTAAAGAATTTGAAATCCTACAACTTTTAATATTAACATGTTTTTGTAAAATGGTTGGTTTAGCGTTAATTAGCGATTTTCTGTTTTTTTCTCACATAAGTAAAAAAAAAAATCGATTTTGTTAAGATTTCAGCCTTAGTATGCATTTTACGACAAAAGTGTATATAATCAAATTCATAGGAAGTTAAAAGATCTACAACTTATATTTTCAGCATTTCTCTCTACAAAACGCGGAGTGATTTTCCGTATTTTTAAGCCAAACTGAGGTAGGTAGATTTTAATTTTGTGTCTTTCGCTCATGATTAAAATAAGGTTCTGTTTTTTGTTTATTTCTAATGTTAGGTGACATGTTCATTATTTGCCATTGGCAAGAGAAAGTCGTGTGTGCTTCACACCAGATTTTTTAATTTTTATTTGTAATGTTTTATTACTAATGTTAGTTATATTGTTCATTTTTTGTCGTGCGAGTGTTTCACACCAGATTTTTCATGAAGATTAAAACAAATATAAAGCATTTCTGCAAAAAATTAAATAAAATTGTGCAGATGTTATTTATAGAACAAAAGTTACAAGATTTGAGTACCAGAAAACCGAAAAAAAATAAAACTTTACGGAAAACTAAAAAAAGTAAGAGCATCTCCAAACGTTACATCGCTGCTTGTACGAATGAAAGTTTCTTGCCGCCGGATTTGCATAGCCAGTTTACCTCTAGCCTTTCTTATTTTCACTTTAAGGCATTATTAAAAGAAAATATTGTCACTCAGAATAAGTAAAAATTTAAATTATTATTCAAACGATTTGTACATGCTACACGTATAAACATAACCTAACAAGGACTTACCTGTTCGTTTTAACACTATAAAAACTAATATATTAAAATTTAAAAAAAACCAACTAAATTTATAAAGAAAACTGCTACGGTAGCTTGCTAAACGAAATAGTACATCAATTTTGTTATTTCTTTCAGTCAATTGTTTTACAGAGAAATAAAGATACACAGACCGAATGTAAACAACTGCCATTATGACACTTTTTACTTTGCAATCACATGGCTTTCTGCTTGTACTTGTACACTAACGGCATCTAACAGGAAATTAGTGAACTAAGTAGAGCACTTAACGCCGCCTTTTACGAAAAGATCACCGGGTTTATTTGAAGGCGTTTCAGATAACTTGGAGCAAAAAAATCAAGTTTTTCGTAAAAAAAAGCCAGCACTTTTCCCTGACACTGGTTGGTAAAATATATTTTTATTATGGTCTTTAGTGGTTGTGTGCTACCAATAAAAAAAACAAATTCAAAAATTTTTCCAAAAAAAATCATTTTCAGAGTTTTTTGCCGCCGTTTTGTCCTTACCTCGTTAAAAATCTACAAGTTTAATTTTAAGATTTTTTTACAGAGCATAGTTTAGCATCAAATAGTGATTTATCATATTTTTAAAGTAGAACAGAGGTTGCATTTTATTTAGCGTTTATTCATCCATGATGAAAATTAGGTTGTTCTTCATTTTTTTTATTTTTTATTTAAAGTTGCATCTACAGCTTGGTCATTAGTGGCAATTCCAGACCCTGGCCAGGGTCTGGAATTGCCAGGGTTTTACTTTCTCTAGCCTATATGCATGTACAGGAAGGAAAGTATTGTTTTCATGTCGATTTTAACAAATCCAGTTTTTACCGGATATAGCATACACGTTTTCAGACGCCCTCAACCCTACAAAACATGTTTTTAGCGATTGGTCCGTGTGTGTCTGAGTATGAAAAAAATATCTCAGGTACGGAACATCTCATGAACTTGAAACTTAAGTTACATACCACTACCGGACCCGACACGAACATTTTCAGCAAATTCGGTCAACCGGAAGTAGTAGTTTATTCATGTAATTTTTCACTTCTTTTGCGTTTTTCTCAAGAACAGCTCGTACAATGCCTCATTTTCTACATTTTTTATGCTCTACATGACAGGGTAGGCGCCATTTCTGCTGAAATTCTTGGGAAGGCTGTGCTCTTGTAGAATAAAATATATTTTCACGATTGCGGCTGTAACCCTACAGCCGGCAATAACATTTTCCTAGATCGGCAGAGAATTTCTAGTCACTGAATCGTAAAGAAATCATTTAAAATTTGCTATAAATCAGAAATCTTGCCATGTGACATCAAAATAACAGAAAAACTTAAGAAAATAGAATAAATACATTGCTGAAATTTTAATCTGACAGTAAGGGATGCTGAAACTATTTGAAAATAATTTTTCGACAAATATTTTCCTAAAATTTCAGATAATAATACTGTTTAAAACTTTCTTATGCTCTACTTTCAAAATTCATTGTATTCAAATCATTACTTTTAATGTAAAATTACGTGTATATTCGGGTGTTGAGTGTATTTGTTAAAATGTACATGAAAACAATACTTTCCTTCCTATATATTCGTACAGGCAAGAGAAAGTAAAAAAAATCTGGTGTGAAACACTCACACAACTTTCTCTTGCCAATGCAAATAATTAACAATAAACCTAACATTAGTAATAAAACATTAGAAACAAACAAAAAACTAACATAAAAAAACATAACCTTATTTTAATCATGAGTGAAAGACACATAATGAAAATCAACCAAAGTCTGGCTTAAAAATCAAGGAAAATCACTCTTTCACCCTAAGCTAGGCTCTGTAGAGAAAAATGCTCTAAATAAAACATCTAGATCTTTTAATTTTCTATAAATTTGATTATATACACTTTTGCGTAAAATGTATATATAAGCCGAAATCTTAAAAAATTAGATTTTTTACATGTTTTCGTGAGAAAAAAAACAGAACATTGCTAATTACCGCTAAACTAAGCTTTATACAAAAAAATGTTTGAAATAAAAGTTGTAGGATTGTAAATTCTCTACAACGTTATTTATATACATTTTTGCCGTAAACTGCATATTAAAGTCGCAATCTTAAAAAACCAATTTTTTACGTGAAAACAGCCTCATGAAGAATTTCAGCAAACATGGTGCCTACCGTATCTTGTAGAGCATAAAAAATTTAGTAAACCAGGTGATTCTTAAAATAATCATAGAACCAGTTTTCGAGAAAATTGCAAAAAAATGAAAAATTACACGAATAAACTACTACATACTTCCGGTCATCCAATTTTGATGAAAACGTTTGTGTTGGGTCCAGTAGTGGTATGTAAGGCGTACATGTAAGGTAGTGGTATGTAAGGCGTGTTTCAAGTTTGAAGTTCGTACGATGTTCCATGCTTGAGATATTCTGTTCACGCGCGCACGCACAAAGAGACCAATAGGTAAAAAGCAGTTGTGTGTGTGTGTGTGTGAGGGTGTCTGTTTAGGTGTATATGGTGGGTGTTGAGTGTATTTGTTGTGATCGACATGAAAACAATACCACCCTTCCTATATATTCATATAGGCAAGAGAAAGTAAAAATATATAATTATGTTGATTTATATATATATATATTTTTTTTTTGTTTAACGTCCGACTGTTGTGCAATTACTGCTAATGCAGACGGTGAATGATGAAATGATTTTTTGTAACGTATGAAAAAATGCCGTGCCTGAATGGGATTTGAACCCAAGACCGCATGATGAGAGGCGAGCACGTTACCAACATCGGCAATGTGGCCGGCGTTGATTTATATGATGATGGGTATGAATGAAGAGTGAAGAGAGAGTATGTGTGCAGTGATTGAGTATACAAACTGCTCCAACCACTCATTATTACATGAGCTTCTATAGGGTGATTCAAAAAGAGCGCCGGTTTTTAAACGGTTGGTAAATTTTTGTTTATCGGTTGGCAACATTGTTAGACCTCATTTCTATTTCGGAGAACATTCTGATTGACGATTCAGTTGTAGTTTCTCTTGTTCGCAGTGTAGTACTCTCGCAGTCTGTGTCTAACCATGGAGAAGTTTACTATTGCAGAACGAGTGTTAATCGTCAAAACATTTTACCAGAGTGGAGAGAGTTATGCGGCTACTGTCAGGCGACTTCGCGGTACTCTAGGACGTAATGAAGCACCGAATGAATCAACAGTTCGCAGGCTCATGAAAAAGGTTTTTGGGACGGGTTCAACAGTCGACCTTAAAAGTTCTGGACATCGTCGTTCTGGCCGAACTGAGCAGAACGTTGCGTTGGTTCGTGACAGTGTGGCTGTTAGCCCAGCAAAATCAATACGTCGCCGTTCTCAACAATTGGGTTTACGATGTTCTTCTGTACGGAGAATTCTCCGGTACGATCTCCAGTATCACCCATATAAAATTCAGTTGACGCAACATTTGAAAGTGGCAGACCACCAGAAGAGACGACAGTTTGTTGACTGGGTATTGAGAAAACGGCAGGATGATGACACCTTCGCAAACAAAATCATTTTCAGTGATGAGGCGCACTTCCACTTAAACGGTTTTGTTAATAAACAGAACTGCCGTATGTGGGGTTTAGAAAACCCCACATACGGAAACTTGTCCCACTTAGTCGAAACTTGTCGTGCAGTAATATCCAATTTCATGGACAGAGTTGATGCGTGCCAGCGCAGTAGAGGAGGACACATGCATGACATCATTTTTCATACATAAAATCGGAAGGTAAGATGAACTTGTTGATGTATTTATTTTCGGTTTTTCAATAAAATAAATCTCTTAATTTGATATATTAAAACCGGCGCTCTTTTTGAATCACCCTATATTCATATTGGATATGGGAGGTGGCTATAGCATCCTGAGAGAAGTAATCAGGAGGTGTTTTTATGTGATCAGCCCCTTTAGGGTGGTTTGAACCTGTAGAAGTTTCACTAAGTAACAACGAGGAGTGAGGTGGTTTACCATTGCCACAACTCACTCAATGGAAAAGTACACTTATCACCATGGTGGGCCCACTCTGCCTTCATGACACGTTCACTTCACTTCATTCACCACACAATCCACACTGTATTATGAAATTTATTGCTTTCAGAGGAGGAGATAACTCTGATTAGTGTCACCTAACACACCTCTACCTCTTTTGTTCTTTAACCCTTTATAGGTGTTTGGTAAGTATACTTACCACTGGCAGGCAATAAGGTCGATTTTATTTAAGAATAAGCTATGCAGTTGAACCTTATTGGCATTTTATGGTGTTATAGATGTCATCTGGTAAGTAGGCTATCCACATACAGTAAACACGTGATTATCCGTGGAATTGACTGGTGCGAATACTGCGGATAATCAAATTTCACGGATAAGCCGAAAAATTGCTGGCAGCTGTTAAAATGGCTGAAAGTTCTAAAAAACAACACAAGTGCTTTAAATGATTCAGTCATTTAATTGGGTGACCATGTGATGATAAGAAACACAACTATTCATTTTAGCCCTGCAACTAACAGATTGAGTTTAAATCATTTGACACTCCACCTGTAGTCTGTTATGGGCAGAATCAGGTGGTATGTTTGATTAAATTGGCAATGGTAGAGAGAGAGAGAGAGAGAGAGAGAGAGAGAGAGAGAGAGAGAGAGAGAGAGAGAGAGAGAGAGAGAGAGAGAGAGAGAGAGAGTAGATGTACTTACCAGAATGATGTGCGGCAATGGTCACCAGAAGAAAGAGTAGTTGAAAAATGTGGACTATGGCAATCAAGTGACACATCACCCGGACCACTCTTAATCACTGATCACTGATCAGTGATCACATTATTATTGGCCTCGGCAGTCGGTGACTCCTTCCTTTACGCGGCGTTACCAACACCATCTGTCAGACTGTGATCAGGACAGATTGACATGTGCGCTGCAAACAACAACAACATAACAACATTATCATAAAAGCCTAGCCCTGTAAATCACCCTACCTTAATGGTTTTCTTTTTTTTGTAATCCCTAATTTGTCTACGTTGTAATCTGTTCAAAAGAGAGCAATAAGCAACCCCATCACCCAATCAGATGAGGATGATGTGTATGATATCTAAATGAGACTGTGTAGTCTTCTACAGACTCAGGTCGACCATTCCTGAGAGAGTATGGTTAATTGAACTCCAACCATCAAACTACACCCACAACCACTGTCTAGTATTCAAATCCGTATATAGTTGAGCCGTCACATATCAGAGTGCGTCACCTACTACAGGGTGCTCGCTAGAGTCTACCACTTTACGGATGTCGTAATCCGATTAAGTTAACTATTTTTTAAATTATAAGTACCTAAAGTACTAAAAACATCAGTCATGATATGTGTAGGCCTAACAATTTCATTTAGAAAAATACTTTTAAAAAGTATTTTCTATTTAAATACTTTTGAAAGTATTTAGTTGTTACTTTTTAATCAGCATGTACACATTTTGATATAATGCGCATGCTCAGTGATGTCATTATTTGTTTATATTAGGAGCAAACTAACAGAGGCTGAACTATAGAAGTAACTACCTTTACTAGGATTTCAACCAGGAACCTTTGTCTCCGAAAATCAGCTGTTAAACAGCAGCTGATTTTGGCAACTACTTTACCACCTCTAGACCAACCAGGTGGGCTACCTCAATGGTGAATGGAGGGTTAAACTACAGCGTCAATCCATTCTACAGGGACCACAAATGGAAGGTTAAATGGAGATTAAATGGAGGTTGCTTCATCATTTTTAAAGGGGAGACTGCAACATGGTTTTCACTGAAAATTTTGATTTTCAATTTTTTATGTTTATTTATTTAATTTATTTATAATTGCTAAAAACAAGTAGAATGAATGTTATCCTATCTTTATTTCCTAATACCCGGATGGGTCTAAGCCTGTGCACGGGTATCAGTTGTGGGTTTATTTTATTTTTATTTATTCCATTATCCTATAATAATAGCTACACTTAATTTACATAAAACAAAAGAAACAAAAATTTACAAAAAAAAACCATACAACAAAATTTCCTAATGTAAATATACAAAACAGATATTAGTATAAAAAATAAATTTTAAAAAATACAAATAAAATGTCATGTAATGGCAAAGGATGAAGCAGACTTTCGATGACAATGTTAACAAAAACTTTTTAGCTGACACAAGAGGAAGAGCAATTAGTGTGAATATATTTTATAGAACTAATTAAATGAAATCTTTTTCAATAGTTTACACCTAGATCTACCACAAAAACATCTATTACGACAAAAAAATTATTTTAATGAAAAAAATTAAGTTTTTATCAGGTGTATCCTAAAACATTAACATGTCGTCAAGAACAAATATTTTTTCATATTTTTCTATTGCTTTTTTTGTGCAAAAAAATTTTAGTTTTTTTTAAATATCTGCTTTACTATTTTTAATAATCTCCAGTGTTGGTGCAGCTATTTAACAAACTGTTGATGTGAAATTAAACTTTTTCGTGCACATTTTGTTTCTCATTTGTGCCTTTTCCCGTAAAATTTAGATTTTTAACACTTACGTACATTTTTCTCAGAAACCATATTATAACCTACCATTCTGAAATTTTTACCAATTAAATATCATGTACATGCACATTCACCGACATTGTTTTTACTTCCTCAGGTGCTCAAAAACTTGCAATGCAAATAATTAACAATATAACCTAACATTAGAAATAAACAAAACAACTAACCTCTAAAAATATAACCTTATTTAATCATGAGTGAAAGAAACAAAATGAAAATCGATCTTAGTTTGGCTTAAAAAAAAACGGAAAATCACTCTTTCACGCTAAACTAGGCTCTATAGAGAAAAATGCTCCAAATAAAATTTGTAGATCTTGTAATTTCTTATAAATTTTTAATATACACTTTTGTGGTAAAATGCATACTAAGGCCAAAATCTTTAAAAAATCAATTTTTCACACGTTTTCGTGAGAAAAATACAGAAAATCGCTAATTACCGCTAAACTAAGCGTTATACAAAAAAATGTTTGCAATAAAAAGTTGTAGAATTTTAAATTCTCTACATTTTTTATTATATACATTTTTGCGCTATAAATACATATTAAAGCCATAAACTTAAAAAAAATACTTTTTTTACGTGTAAACAGCCTCACCAAGAATTTCAGTAAACATGCGCCTAGCCTATCTTGTAGAGAATAAAAAATTGAGTAAACCACGCATTTTTAAAAAAATCGTAGGACCAGTTTTTGAGAAAATCACAAAAAAGTGAAAACTTACACGAATAAACTACTACTACTACTTCCGGTTGACCGATTTTGATGAAAATGTTCGTGTCGCGTTCGGTAGTGGTATTAAACTTAATTTTCAGGTTTCAAGTTCGTACGTTGTTCCGTTCTTGAGATATTCTGTTCACACACATAGCAATAGGTAAAAAGCAGTTGTGTGTGTGTGTGTGTGTGTGTGTGGGTGGGTGTGAGGGTGTCTGTTTAGGTGTATATGGTGGGTGAAGAGTGGAACATGAAAACAATACTTTCCTTCCTCCTATATATTCATATAGGCAAGAGAAAGTGAAAATTGATTACACATGTTTCGCCAAGTGCCAAATGGCGCCGAGCATTCTCCAGTTTATAAAAGTATTGCAGTTTCAACATTATAGTACGCTAGCAACCCCCTCCCCCCCGCTCGCTGCAACTTCACACCAGCAGCTAATGTACGCCTCATTAAATTATTTTAAAATCTCCTCTCTATATACAATATTTGTGGTTTTTTTGCCCTGTGGCACCAAAATAAATTGTTTTTCTGCACTCCCAGCTCTAGAAAGTCCGACATATAGTCGTCTATGAGTGAAGGAACCACTCTTCTCTCAGATCGATGCCCCTTACCTTTATAAATGTTTGTCCCTAGCGATTTAACAGAATTGAATAGAATGCATAGAAGAATACCACCGATGGAAAAGAGAGAGACAGTTATAATATATGGCTTAGATAAGAGACAGTAATATGTGGGTGGGTGCCATATGCAGAGTAATTGGAAATACTATGTGACTCATTCACTTCCTGTTGAATGAAAACAAATATATTATGAAATACAGTATAAAAATTAAAAATTTTGAATATTTCCGAATTTTTAATGTTTTTTTGGGGATCGAATGTTATACTTGACGTTTTTTCTATGATATATAAAAGTTGAATCATGCTTCTCGCCTAAAAAATACACTATCCAGAGGACTTGGAAAAAATAAAAGTGTTATGCACCTGATAAACTAAAACATGCGACATCATCACAGTTCAAGTTGCTTAACTCACTTAATTAAAGTTAATTAAATTTGTAAAAATAGCCTATATTGATCAGGAAGCTCTAAGAGCTATGCAACAATGAAAGATTTCTTTAAAATCGGTTCAGTAGTTTGTGAGATTACCACCTCATACAAACAGATAAACAAACAAACAAAACGTTTCTTATTTATTATATTAGTAAAGATTACAGATTATATGTGTAATCTTTACATAGGCCAGCCCGTAGTGTAGTGGTCAGCGCAACTGGCTACTAATCCGGGGTCCCGGGTTCGATTCCCGGTCAGGTCTGGCATTTCTTCATCTATAAATCACCACATATCATTACCTACGCGCAAGCCCAAGGCTTATGTAGGCATCATCACTCAATAAAAAAAAAAAAATCTTGTGTGAAACGCTCACACAACTATCTCTTGCCAATGCAAATAATTAATAATAAACCTAACATTAGAAATAAACAAAAAACTAACTTTAATAACATAACCTAATTTTAATCATGAAAAAAAGACGCAAAATTAAAATCAACCTCAGTTTAGCTTAAAAATATGATTTTGATGAAATGAGACCGATTTTGATGAAAATGTTCGTGTCGGATCCGGTAGTGGTATATGGCTTAAGTTCTAAGTTTCAAACTTGTACGATGTTCCGTTCTTGAGATATTCTGTTCACACACACGTCACAGACCAATCGCTAAAAACATGTTTGTGTGGGTTCAGGGGGTCTGAAAACGTGTTGATTCCGGTGAAAACTCGATTTCGAAAAATCGACATGAAAACAATGCTTTCCTTCCTGTAAGTTATATTCATATAGGCAAGCGAAAGTAAAAATATGTGTAATGTGTAGGCTATAGGCCTACACCTTGCAATCTGTTCAATTGGGAACAGTAAGCAACCCCTACACCCAATATTCGATCTCATCGAATATTTAGGCAGTGTAAATGAGGTGTTGTCTTGTACAGACCCAGGCCTACCATTCCTGAGAAAGTGTGGTCAATTGAACTCCGACCAATATTGGAAATTAGTAAATATGTTTAACCACTTACCATTGAAACTGATAACGAACGACCCACTGGGTGGAATGTAGGCCAATCACCGTAATCACCATAATCACTGTCCATCCATTCACCACACTGCCATTTGTATCGCACAGGGAGAGCAACGAGCAAGGGGCACAAACAAAAATGAGGATACTCTTAGAAAGGGATAAACAGATCGCGTAACGACGGAAGATGAGTGTTCGTGTGCCGTATGAGATCCGAGGATGAACTGGGAGGGTGCGGCGTCACGACGCTGCTCGCGAGGCGGCGTCCGACCTGCCCCCACCACCCGATTTCCCACGATCCAGGAATCCATTGATTGCAACCCCTTCTCAACGCAACACAGCATCACTGCTCAGTGCTCTCACCTCTCACTGCTGCACCGCTTCCTCCTCTCCTCTCTCTTAGGCTTACACTAAATACTATTAATGTTGCTCATTCGACCCATCTCAACGCCTCTTCTTATAGGCATATGCCTATTTCTACTTTTTACTTTTACTTTCTCGTGTCTATATGAATATATAGGATAGGAAGGAAAGAATTGTTTTCATGTTCATTTTAACAAATACACTCAACACCCGAATATACACCTAAACAGACACCCTCACACCCACACACACAAATGCTTTTTACCTATTGCTCTGTCTGTGTGTATACAAAATATCTCAAGAACGGAACATCGTACAAACTTGAATCTTAAGGTAAATACCACTACCGGACCTGACATGAACATTTTCATCAAAATCGGTCAACCAGAAGTAGTAGTTTATTCGTGTCATTTTTCACTTTTTGCGGTTTTCTCAAAAACTGGTCCTAAATCTTTTTAAAAATCGCCTCATTTACTTAATTTTTTATGCTCTACAAGATAGGGTAGGCACCATGTTTGCTGAAATTCTTGGTCAGGCTGTTTTCACGTAAAAAGTTTGTTTTTTTAAGATTGCGGCTTTAATATGCAATTTAGCGTAAAAATTTATATAATAGAAGTTGTAGAGAATTTAAAATCCTACAACTTTTTTATCAAACATTTTTTTGTATAACGCTTAGTTTAGCGATAATTAGCGATTTTCTGTTTTTTCTCACGAAAATGTGTAGAAAAATCGATTTTTTAAGATTTTGGCCTTAGTATGCATTTTACGACAAAAAGTACATAATCACATTTACACGAAATTAAAAGATCTAAAACTTTTATTTAAAGCATATTTCTCTACAAAGCCTAGTTTACCGTGAAAGAGTGATTTTCCGAATTTTTAAGCCAAACTGAGATCGATTTTCATTTTGCTTCTTTCACTCATGATTAAAATTAGGTTATGTTTATTGAGGTTAGTTTTTTGTTTATTTCTAAAGTTTTATCACTAATGTTAGGTTTATTGTTGATTATTTGCATTGGCAAGAGAAAGTCGTGTGATTGTTTCACACCAGATTTTCAATCATTGATATACGCCTGTCGAAGCCTATAATAGTCTAAGCACAAGCCTAATCCTTTTTCCAATACCAACAATCATATTGGAACAAAAAAAATCTGTTGTGAAACACTCACACAACTTTTTCTTGCCAAAACAAATAATGACCAATATAACCTAAAATTAGTAATTAAACATTAGAAATAAACAAAAAAACGTAACCGTATTTTAATCATGAGTGAAAGACGCAAAATGAAAATCGATCTCAGTTTGGCTTAAAAATTCGGAAAATCACTCTTTCACGGTAAACTAGGCTTTGTAGAGAAATATGCTTTAAATAAAAATTGTAGATCTTTTAATTTCCTATAAATTTTATTAAATACACTTTTGTCGTAAAATGCGTAAGGCTGACATCGTAAAAAATCGATTTTTCACACATTTTCATGAGAAAAAAACCGAAAATCGCTAATTACCGCTAAACTAAGCATTATATAATAAAATGTTTGAAATAAAAGTTGTAGGATTTTAAATTTTCTACATTTTTTATTATATAGGCTAAATTTTTTCGCTAAAATGCATATTAAATCTGTGATCTTAAAAAAACAATTTCTTTACGTGAAAACAGCCTCACTAAGAATTTCAGCAAACATGGCGCCTAGTCTATCTTATAGAGCATAAAAAAATTAATAAACGAGCCGATTTTTAAAAAAATCGTTGGACTAATTTTTTTACAAAATCGCAAAAAGTGAAAAATTACACGAATAAGCTACTACTTCCGGTTGACTGATTTTGATGAAACTGTTCGTGTTGGTTCCGGTAGTGGTATGTAACTTAAGTTTCAAGTTTGAAGTTCGTACGATGTTCCATTCTTGAGATATTCTGTTCACACACACACTAACAAACCAATAGGTAAAAAAACAGTTGTGTGTGTGTGTGGGTTGAGGGGGACTGTTTAGGTGTATAGTGTGGGTGAAGAGTGTATTTGTTGTGATGGAGATGAAAACAATACATATTCATTATAATAGGCAAGAGAAAGTAAAAAAGATAATTTCAATTTTCTGTAATTAATTAATTTCTTTAACGTGGCATCAACTGCTGTGGTCATTAGCGACGACGCTGGGGTGTAATTATTGTACAATGGAGGATGAAATGATTTTTTTGTAACGTATGAAAATATGCCACCGTGCCTGAGTGGGATTCGAACCCAGGACCACATGATGAGAGGCGAGCACGTTACCAACTGCTCCAATGCGGCCGGAAATTTTCTGTAATAGTAATTTGTAGGTTAACCGGCATGAGAGGTGGAGTGGGGAGTGGGACGAATGAATCATATGGTGCAACTTGAGAGGGGCATTGTTTTTGTTTATGTTTGAACATTGCGTTCACGAAAAATGTCTAATGAAAATTCGTTTGTAATTGAAGCCCTGAGGCTTACAGACGCCTAGGGCGATTTAATATTTTTATTAGACTAAATTTCTAGTGCGCTGTTAAATGGACAGCAAACCAATCGGTACTTCCGGATGGATTTATTCCGTTTTAAATTATGAAAATTGTGAGGGAAACGTTAACCGTTGAAATTTGTTTGCTGTTTCTGATGATGTCAACCGAACTGATGTTTGGAGAGGAAATGAAATCGTTCAAGTTGAGCGACAGGTCGTCGCGTGGTAGTGCCATGAAGGAGACGAAACCGAGATCGTGTCCGTTTTTGGCGCGATTGAACACGGCCTGTTCCGGCGTTATATTGGATGCCGAATGGATATTGACCACCTACCATTGCAGGAAGATGGCCCAGGATTCAACCCGCCAAAATAAAGTACAGGTACGTCACGCTACCCCTATTTACACACCCTCTACAACCACCTACGCACTACGCACTACGCACTACGCACTACTGCCCGTTGCCAAGCTTTGTGCAGCTGAGAGGAAATGCATTACGTCACCACTACTGTCACTATCATACTATACGTAGACTATATTGTTGTTGTTTAGGTCATCAGCCTGGTTGGCTGGTTTGAACCTGTAGAGGTTTCACTAAGTAACAACAAGGAGTCAGGTGGTTTACCATTGCCACAACTCACTCTGTGGAAAAGTATGCTTATCAGCATACCATGCCCTCTAAAAAACACATTTTCCACTCTGTAAATGACACCTTCACTTCATTCACCACACAATCCAACTGTATAATGATGAAATTCATTACTTTCAGAGGAGGAGATAACTGTGATTAGTGTCACCTAACACACCTCTACCTCTTCTCTTATTAAATGATTCACTCATTTAATTGGGTGACCATGTGATGATAAGAAACACAACTATTTATTTTAGCCCTGCAACTAACAGATTGAGTGTAAATAAATTGACACTCCACCTGTCATGGGCTGTTATGGGCAGATGACCGAGACTATTATACTTACAGTATACTTACAAGTATACTTATAGTAGTAAAAGAGTACTCCGCGCGAGGCAAGCGCCTATCGATTGTAGACGAAACTTTTACACTAGTTGGCGCGTATATAGACTACCTCTCCCCCTGACAATTATCTTGCACCAAGTTCCATCATAAAAATATCAACATCAAGCTAAAATAAACATTATCCTTTAACCGTTTTCGTTTGCGTCTTTCATTATATGATTAAAATTAGGTTATGTTTATTGAAGTTAGTTTTTTTGTTTATTTCTAATGTTTTATTACTAATGTTAGGTTATATTGGTCATTAATTGCATTGGCAAGAGAAAGTCGTGTTAATGTTTCACATCAGAGTTTTTTTATTCCTAATTTGTGTACGTTGCAATCTGTTCAATTGAGAACAATAAGCAATGAGATGACCCAATCAGATGAGGATGATATGTATGACGTGTAAATGAGACTGTGTAGTCTTCTACAGACCCAGGCCGACCATTCCTGAGAGAGTATGGTTAAATATTAGCGCTTGATGGACGAAATGGCTTCATAAGCACGGTCTTTACTCTTTTGGAGGAGTAATAAATGAAATGAATTTTAATGGGGTACAGACGTTTAAAAATTAAAAAAAATCTGGTGTGAAACATTCACTCGACTTTCTCTTGCCAATGCAAATAATTAACAATAAACCTAACATTAGTAATAAAACATTAGAAATAAACAAAAAACTAACCTCAATAAACATAACCTTATATTAATCACGAGTGAACGACGCAAAATAAAAATCAACCTCAGTTTGGTTAAAAAATACGGAAAATCGCTCTTTCACGCTAAACTAGGCTCTGTACAAAAACATTCTCTAAATAAAAGTGGTAGATCTTTTAATTTCCTTTAAATTTGATTATATACACTTTTGACGTAAGATGCATACTAATGCCGAAATGTTAAAAAAAAAAAAATTATTTTACACGTTTTCGTGAGAAAAAAAAGAAAATCGCTAAACTAAGCATTATACAATAAAATGTTTGGAATAAAAGTTGTAGAATTTTAAAATCTCTACAACTTTATATTTATAAGGCAGCAACTTTATCTTGTAGAGCATAAAAAAGTATAAGAGTTAAGTAAACGAGGCGATTTTAAAAAAATCGTAGGACCAGTATTTGAGAAAATCACAAAAAAGTGAAAAATTACACGAATAAACTACTACTTCCGGTTCGTGTCGGGTCCGATAGTGGTATGTAACTTAAGTTTTAAGTTTCAAGTTCGTACGATGTTCCGCTCTTGAGATATTTTGTATACACAGCACTCACACACGCGCGCGCACACACACACATACCAATCGCTAAAAAACATGTTTTTTTGGGTTGAGGGGGTCTGTTTAGGTGTATATTCGGGTGAAGAATGTGACATGAAAACAATACTTTCCTTCCTATATATAGTTATTACCATAGGCAAGAGAAAGTAAAAAACTATTTATTTTGCTGCCACAGGGCAACGAAATCACAAATATTGTATAGAGAGGAGGTTTTAAAATAATTTAATGAGGCGTACATTAGGATTAGCTGGTGTGAAGCGAGGGGTGGCTAGTATTATATAAATTTCAAACTAATTAATAATTAAATTAATTAATCAAACTATTATCAAAAATCTTATTTTTGATTTAAATCTATTATTAATTTAAAAGTTGTTTAAATAAAAGAAAAGTAGCCATAATACCTGAGTGAAGCTGGACTGGCATAATATAACTACATGGACTAATAATTTAGGGCAACAAAAAATAAAAAAGGTCCAAAATCAGTTTGTAATGAACTAGGCAACAAAAAATTATCCAATTTAATAATAAAGATGCAGCCTATGAATGGAAAGGAACCAAACGTTATACTCATATCATATTAGAAACAACTGTTTTAAAAATGAATACAAAAAACAAACGCTTCATTTTTGTTCTAATTGCGGTAACTACAGCTATTACTACTACAATAAGGGCCCCCGCGCACTGGGCAGTCTGGCCGCCGTAGCGAGTAGTCATGGGACGGTGGCACAGTAAAATAGGTGACCTAGCACATCCCGCTCCGCTCCGCACACTTGAGCGAACGGCATAGAGCGTGCCACCGTACAATTGAACTATGAGACGGATTCTAATACATACAGCACTCAGCTGAGCTAACTGAATAAACAGTGAGTGAGTCGAGCCGAGGGCGACTTTCGCTCACTCCTTCGCACACAGCACGTTGTGTTTGCGCGTGCGTCAACCTGAACGTTCATGCATCCCTTTGCACAAACTAATTTTTGTTATGGGTGTCTATCTTTGTTTCGTATGCCCGTGGTAAAATAGTTAGAGTACAGTACAATGGTATTTTACAACCACTTGTCTGAGGGTTGTTGTGGTACAGTATGAAAGAATAATGACACCCTCTCCGCACTCTCAGAAACAGTGGCAGAGTTTGATACGAAAAGTATACTTTCCATGCAGCGTTTAGGTATAGGTAGCCTTTGCTATGATGCGACTAGAGAAAAGTGGTTTAGTCGTGGAGGGGAGGGGATGTACAAGTCAGCTCTGGCGAAGAGCGTGCTGCGTGGAAAGAAACGCTCGGTGTGCTGGTGTGGTGGTCGTTGAAAATAAAAGAGGTGCTAGCTCACCACCTCAGTTAAAAGAGCAGCTAGTTCTTTTGTGCGACTCGCTCATGAGCTTCACATCACTAGTAGCGAGGCTGCGGCAGCTATTCAAACCCATGGCGGCTTATGTGAGCCCGCGCATTAGGCAGCCAAGAATCCCTGGCTGCGGCAGCCAGTTGGCTCCCTGAAGCCAAAGAGAGTGGGGATTCTGAAGGGAAATAAATATGGCTGCCTTCAGTCTCCGCGCACTTGTCGTGTCAGCCAGACCTACGAGTATATCCCTCGTTTTCAAAATGACTTTTGACGCGGAAAAATTAATTTACCTTAAAGTAATCACCAATTTTTCTTGTGGAGTTAGCCTATGCTAGCTCCCATAGCTCTGGAGTATCAGTGCCCTTGATTGAATTTATTAATTTATCCAAAATTTTATCAAACGATTCAACTGACGTCTTGTATAGTTAAAAAACCGATCTGGGAATTTACGAACATCCTTAAAATAGGTTCGAAATAAGCTTTTCAAGTGATTTTCTAAAAGGAGAGGATGAATCCAATGCCTTTTCTTTGTTTTGCGTTTTTTTACGAGACAAACGGTAAATAAATTGTAGCCTCTTCCACGTCCATATCGCTTGAAGGAACGCACACAACTGGCCGTTGATTGGCTGCTCACATATAGTCCAGCCTCTCTTAGTTTGCTCCTAATGTAAACAAATAATGACGTCACTTAGCATTATATCATTATATAGCACATTATATCAAAATGTGTACACGCTGATTAAAAAGTAACAACAAAATACTTTCAAAAGTATTTAAATAGAAAATACTTATAAAAGTATTTTTATAAATGAAATAGTTAGGCCTACATCATATCATGACTGATGTTTTCAGTACTTTAAGTACTTGTAATTTAAAAAATAGCTAATTTAATAGGAATACGATATCCGTAAAGTGGCGGAGTGTAGCGTGCACCCTGTAGTAGGTGGCTTTTGTTTGTTGACAGACACTAGGAGGAGGAGCAAAGTAAGAACAGCTCAACTGTACGTCGGCTGCCACAGCCAGGCTGCGGCGGCCAGGTGCCTAGTGCGCGGGGGCACTAACCGTTTTACGTCCAATTTGTTGACTGGACATCTCTCCCCTCTTATAATATGATAGATTGAGTTTAGTACTAGGCGAAGGGGAAATATTATTCAGTTAGACTCCAGATGTTTCAGATGTTACTGTCGTGTCTTTGTTAAACAACACTGATTTACATAATATGATCATTTATAAAATATCCATTATAAAGTGTATTTTTTTAAAAATTGTTATTAAACAACGGTGTGACAATTTAATAAATTTTAATGTTAGTTCTTTTTTGTTTAAGGGGACCGTGTATCCGTATCTTACTCCGTGTTAACAAAGGTAGGCTTACATGTTTCTCAGCAACCAATTATGATAGAATCCTAATTTTTTTTAATATTAAACATCAGTTCCTTTTACACAATTTAAATTTATAACTTTTTGTTCCGATAGAAAGTATAGTTTTGGTAATTTTTCAAAAAAAAAAATATGATTTTTGAAGTTAACATTTTTCAAAAAAAGATTTTTCTCCAAAACTATTAAATATTTTTGAAAAATTAAGTATAAATATGTTCCAACCTCTACCACCCAAAAAATTTCATTTTTGTATCTTTTATGGGAGCTGAGAAACGTGCACCTAAATATGAAAAAATAAAGTTTTGAGAAAAATACATTTAAAGTTGTCGAATAAAATTAACTTTCTTACTAAACATACGATAACAAAATAAATCATAAAAACATTTCTACACTATCTAAAAATTTGATAAATACAACATTTTAAAGCGGGATTTCAAACAATATTTTAAGGTTCAAAACAGAAATTTGAAAATTTTCATGATTTTTCAATCCACAGTTCCCTTAAGATTAATTTAAAACATACCTTTAATGAAGTTATCCGATTGAAGTCTTTCCAATAATTGTCATTTTTCCCATTACGACAGCTGTTAACCCTTTCTTACCCTTACAGTGCGGTGGCAGAGAAGAAGTCACACTGGAGTGAAATAGTAACAGACATAAAAACTTTAATAATTGTTATGTTAGCGACTACTTTTGATTAAAGAGTGCTGGATGTAAAGTGTAATGATTTTCTGTACCCTAACCAGCAATCGAACCTGATACCTCCACTTTGCAGTGTAAGATGCTGACCACTACGCCACGGATGCGACCATTAGTATCTTTTTAAAGTTAATTTTAGTTTTAAATATTCGTGTTCATTTATTAAAATAAGTAGCATTTCTTCAAGTATGTTGAATGTACATACAAGTATATTTTTTACACTGTTAATAGTGATTTTACCAATATTTTAGAATAGTAGCCCTAACATTTTTTTAAATCTTAAATAATGCTTTGCTACAAATCTAAGCAAGAGAATTTTGTTAAGGAAGCCTGCACATGATTTTTACTTATTCATATTGTTGGGAACTTTGATACCATCAAGCCCAATGTGACATATGTGTCACACCATCAAAAAGGCTGAAGGTCTAAAAGTGATTTTATTTCACTTAAATGTCAGTAAAGTGTCTGAAACAATGAGCTACACATATTTGTTTGTGTATACAAACAAATTTGCGATTGAAAGGGTTAATATATCCGATTTTCGTTATAATTCCCGTTTAAACGAACAATAATTTAAACCGTATAAACGTTTCAACGAATAAAACAATAATATTTAACGTATATTTACATTTCTCGATTAGTAACCTCCGATTTGCGTTTTTAACATTTTAATAACCGTTTACCCGGACAACTTATACCGTATAACTGTTTCACCGAGAGAACATAGCATAGCAACTAACTGCCGAGCTACTATTGGTTCAACTGACCAACGTCTCAACCAATCACAACAGCGTGCAATAATAACTTGCCTAGTAACCAGCAAAAACCATTCAAAATAATGCTTTTTAATATTAAAAAATATTATACATTACTGTTTTCGTTACCTCTAAAATTTTTTTAATAAAAAACAATTATTAAATATAAAAAAGTAACCAAAAAAATTAAGAGTGATAATTTTCCACTTTACATAATTATTCTTTTGACTTAAAATCACAGCAGCACGGAATGATAACATTTTGTCTAGTAACCAGAAAAAATAATTCAAAATAATGCTTTTTAATGTTAATAAATATTTTACATTAGTATTTTCTTTACCTCTAAAATGTGTTAAATACAAAACAATTATTAAATATATAAAAAGTAACCAATTAAATTAAGTGTGATAATTTTCTACTAAACAGAAATATTCTTTTGACTTACAAAACGGTGTGTTTGTTGCAACCCTTTGGATTTGGTAATCGTTCAACGTGTACGAACGTGAGTGTTAGGCCGTTTTCTCTTGTAACTTAATATAAATACAAATAATGTTTTTATTGTGTTTCTATGAGTTTCCTTTCAATTTTATTATTTATTAATGAGTACAAAGTGTAAAATTATGACTAAATATTAGTATTGTTATGTTTCGGTGGATTTTATGATGTTGTAGTTTTGTAAATAATTTAAAACTTTAGTTTTTTAAGCGGGAATATCGGATTAGTATTTACGGGACTTAATTCTACGAACAAATTTCACACTTTTTAATACTGTAAGTCATTCACCTTTTATATTATTACTACTTTTAATATATTATTTTTGTAATAACATTATGGAAATAAGTAGATTTATAAAAAAAAACATTTGAATAATTTACAATGTCGTCTTCCTTTCTTTTTATGACACAGGTCTATCTTAAAAAATAATTTCGTATAGTTTTTATGCTTGAAACGTTGATCTTCTTTAAAAACTTTTAATATTAATATTCTTTATTTTTATTTCTTTGGTATTTTTTAAATACCTGAATGAAATTCATTTTTAAAATTTTACTATCATTCTTAAAGTCTAGGTTAGAGGTTTAAAAAAAATCAGTTTTAGAATTCATAACTAGGATCTGCTTTCATCAAATTACATGAAATGAACATAAAATTGAAGGGAAATACAATTTCACAACACCATAACGACTTATAAAAAGTTTCTTCGCGCTAAGAGCTTGCCTTAAGTAAACAAACCGCTCTGATACCGTACAGATTGCCCCGAAAAGTTTTCCATTCAATCATTAATAACAAGTAATAATTATGTTATGCAATTTACTTATTTTAATTATTTCATTTTGACAATCATATAGTCCTCTTTTCAAATACTCAAATCCGATTAATTTTAGTAAATGATAGAGCGACGTTCTTTTAAAATGTGGTATATCCAAATCCTTGTTTAAGACAGATGAAAGTTTATTAAGCGTAGGAGCTTCCTTATTTTGGAAAAAACTGTGAACTTTTAGTCGAACTACAGTTTTAATAACTTCGTCGCACTTTTCAAAAACTGGTTTGCTTCGTTTCCTTTTCTTGCTAGGTGTCTGCAACTTGCCACTTTCTTTCATCTCTTTTCTTATACACCAAACGTGTACACCAAATGTAGACACGCCCGTCAATTCTGATGCCATTTTTCTACGTCTTTTAAGGCCATAGTAGGATACTTTACGCATAAAGAATTAAAACATTGTAAATTATAATTTTTTGCCCACTTTTTAGAAGTTGTCCTCGTTTATGTTTTATAACTGAAGTTGAAGCGCCGTCATTCATCGTTACTTACTAGTGTAAAAAAAACAAAAACATATACTCACACACAATAACAACGAAGTTGAGGAAAAAGTCACACGGATTTAAACAATATTAATAAAAGAAGGAAGAAAATATTTTAAACTGATAAATTACAAAAATAGAACTAAGTACAAACTGCATACACATGAAGTGGGATGTTTATTTAACAACAACCAAGTTGAGAGTTGAGACGGATGGAATGAGTAATACAATAGCTATACGATCATACTGAAAACAATAATGTTTAAATAAACTGTTTTCAATTTTATTTAGGCTACGCGGAGTTATAGGCTATGAATAGCCATCACAAATGGCATTACGTATTATGTATTAGTCACCTATACCGACTGTGTACTAACACACACGACCCCAACAGCAATACAAGGACACATGTACACTGTTACTCACTACTACAAAGGAAGAGGTTTGTTTACTTCAGGCAATAACCTCTAAGAGCGAACGGACTCTAATACGATTTCCTTCATAAGGTTAATAAATTTTTTCTTTTAAAAAACTGTCAATAACAATAGAACACAATTTAATCAACATACCAATAAATGTATTTAGCTACCAAACAAATATTTTAATCAAAAAATTAGCTGACGCATTCAAAATCCCCTAAAGATAAAAATTCAGAGTAGCCTAAATTATTAAGTAAAAACCTAAAAGTAAAGTAATGGGAAATTGTTTGAATCGATAGAAATTTGTAATAAATAAATCATGGTAATATAACTCAAATCTTAAACAAGATTAAAATTTGATTTTTTTTTACTTTCTCTTGCCTTTATGAATAGGCCTATATAGGAAGGAAAGTATTGTTTTCATGTGCATTTTTCGAAATTGAATTTCACCGGATCTACACGTTTTCAGACCCCCTCAACCCAAAAAAAAAACATGTTTTTAGCGATTGGTCTATGTGTGTGTCTGTGGTCTGTGAGTGTGTGTGTGAACAGAATATCTCAAGAACGGAACATCGTACGAACTTGAAACTTAAGTTACATACAACTACCGGACCCGACACGAACATTTACATCAAAATCGGTCAACCGGAAGTACTAGTTTATTCGTGTAATTTTTCACTTTTTGCGATTTTCTCAAAAACTGGTCCCACGATTTTTTTAAAAATCGCCTTATTTACTTAATTTTTAATGCTCCACAAGATAGGGTAGGCGCCATGTTTGCTGAAATTCTCGGTCAGGCTTTTTTTACGTAAAAAATTTGTTTTTTCAGATTGCGGCTTTAATATGCATTTTAGCGAAAAAATGTACTATATAATAAAAAATGTAGAAAATCCTACAACTTTTACTTAAAACTTTTTTTTGTATACCGCTTAGTTTAGCGGTAATTAGCAATTTTCTTTTTTTCTCACGAAAACGTGTGAAAAAAAGATTTTTTTAAGATTTCGGCCTGAGTATGCATTTTACGACATAAGTTTATAAATTAAATTTATGGGAAATAAAAAGATCTACAACTTTTATTTAAAGCATTTTTGTCTACACAGCCTAGTTTAGCGTGAAAGAGTGATTTTCCGTATTTCTAAGCCAAACTGAGGTTGATATTTATTTTTTTAATGTTTTATTACTACTGTTAGGTTATATTGTTAATTATTTGCAATGGCAAGAGAAAGTTGTGCGAGTGTTTCACACCAGATTGTTTCTTTTAAAAAACTGTCGATAACAACAGAACACATTTTAATCAACATAGCCTACCAATAAATGTATTTACCAAATATATATTTAAATCCCAAAATTAGCAAACGCATTCAAAAGCCCCTAAAGATAAAAATCTGGTGTGAAACACTCACACAACTTTCTCTTGCCAATGCAAATAATTTACAATAACCTGACATTAGTAATAAAACATTAGAAATAAACAAAAAACTAACTTTAATAACATAACCTAATTTTAATCATGAGTGAAAGACGCAAAATGAAAATCAACCTCAGTTTGGCTCAAAAATACAGAAAATTAGTCTTTCACACTAAACTACTCTCTTTAGAGAAAAATACTTTATATAAAAGTTGTAGATCCTTTAATTTACTGTAAATTTGATTATATACACTTTTGTCGTAAAATCCATTCTACGGCCAAAATTTAAAAAAAAAATCGATTTTTCACACGTTTTCGTGAGAAAAGACAGAAAATCGCTAATTACCGCTAAACTAAGCGTTACCAAAAAAATGTTTGAAATAAAAGTTGTAGGACTTTAAATTCCCTACAACTTTTATCATGTAAATTTTTACGCTAAAATGCATATTAAAGCCGTAATCTTAAAAGAACAATTTCTTTACGTAAAAACAGCCTCATCGAGAATTTCAGCAAACATGGCGCCTACCCTATCTTGTAGAACATATAAAAATTCATAAATTAGGCGATTTTAAAAAAAATCGTAGCACCAGATTTGAGAAAATCGCAAAAAAGTGAAAAATGACACGAATAAACTACTACTTTCGTTTGACCGATTTTGATGAAAATGTTCGTGTCGGGTCCGGTAATGGTATGTAACTTAAGTTTCAAGTTCGTACGATGTTCCGTTCTCGAGATATTTTGTTCACACACACACACACACACACACACGCGCGCGCGCGCGCGCGCGCGCACACACACACACACACACACTCACAGACCAATCGCTAAAAACATTTTTTTGGGTTCAGGGGGTCTGAAAACGTTTAGATCCGGTGAAAACTGGATTTCGAAAAATTGACATGAAAACAATAGACTACTTTCTTTCCTATATATTCATACAGGCAAGAGAAAGTAAAAATTCAGAGTAGCCAAATTTATAAAGTAAATATGGGAAATTGTTTGATTCGATAGAAATTTGTAATAAATAAATCACGGTAATATAACTCAAATCTTACACAAGATTAAAATTTGATTTTTACTTTCTCTTGCCTGTATGAATATATAGTCTATATATTTTTTTATAATTCTTAATATATTGTGTACGTTGCAATCTGTTGAATTTAGAAAAATAAGAAATGAGATGACCCAATGAGATGAGGATGATAATGTGTATGACGTGTAAATGAGGTGGTGTAGTCTTCTACAGACACACTCACTGAGTATGGTTAATTGAACCCCAACCATCAAAGTACACCCACAACCACTGTCTAGTATTCAAATACGTATAAAAGTAACTACCTTTACTAGGATTTGAACCAGGAACCTTCGTCTCCGAAAATCACCTGTTAAACAACTGATTTTGGCGACGACTGTACCTCTACACCAACCCGATATGAATATATAGAAAGGAAAGTATTGTTTTCATGTCAATTTTTCGAAATCGAGTTTTCACCGGATCTACACGTTTTCAGACCCCCTGAACCCAAAATACATGATTTTAGCGATTGGTCTGTGTGTATGTGTGTGTGAACAGAATATCTCAAGAACGGAACATCGTACGAACTTGAAACTTGAAACTTAAGTTACATACCACTACCGGACCCGACACAAACATTTTCATCAAAACGGTCAACCGGAAGTAATAGTTTATTTTTGTCATTTTTCACTTGTTTGCGGATTTCTCAAATCTGGTTCTGCAATTTTTTTTAAAATCGCCTGGTTTACTAAATTTTTTATGCACTACAAGATAGGGTAGGCGCCATGTTTACTGAAATTCTTGATGACGCTGTTTTCACGTAAAAACGTTGTTTTTTAAGATTACGGCTTTAATATGTATTATAGCGCAAAAATTTATATAATAAAAAATGTAGAGAATTTAAAATTCTACAACTTTTATTTCAAACATTTTTTTTGTATAACGCTTAGTTTAGCGGTAATTAGCGATTTTCTGTTTTTTCTCACGAAAACGTGTGAAAAATCAACTTTTAAGATTTCGGCCTTAGTATGCATTTTACGACATAAGTTAATTAATTAAATTTATAGGAAATAAAAGATCTACAAATTTTATTTAAAGCATTTTTGTCTACACAGCCTAGTTTAGCGTGAAAGAGTGATTTTCCGTATTTCTAAACCAAACTTAGGTTGATTTTCATTTTGCGTCTTTCACTCATGATTAAAATTAGGTTATGTTTTTGAGGTAAGGTTTCTGATGTATTTCTATTGTTTCTATGGCGAATGTTACGTTTTATTGTTAATCATTTGCATTGGCAAGAGAAAGTTGTGTGAGTGTTTCACCCCAAATTTTTTTTTGTTTAACGTCCGACTGTTGTGCAATTAGGTACTGCTAATGCAGACGGTGTAGGATGAAATGATTTTTTGTAACGTATGAAAATATGCCTTGCCTGAATGGGATTCGAACCCAAGACCGCATCATGAGAGGCGATCACGTTACCAACTACGCCAATTCGGCCGGCTAAAATTTAAAAAAAATAAAAATTTGAAATAAAAGTTTTACAAAAATATCTGCTGTGAAACACTCACATAACATTCTCTTGCCAATGCAAATAATTAACAATAAACCTAAAATTAGTAATAAAACATTAGAAATAAACAAACAACTAACCTCAATAAACAAAACCTAATTTTAATCATGAGTGAAAGACCCAAAATGAAAATCGACCTTAAGTTTGGCTTAAAAATATGGAAAATCACTCTTTCACGCTAAACTAGGCTCTGTAGAGAAAAATGCTCTAAATAAAAATTTTAGATCTTTTAATTTTCTATAAATTTGGTTATATACAATTTTGTCGTAAAATGCGTACTACGGCCGAAATCTTAAAAAAATCGATTTTTCACACTTTTTCGTGAGAAAAAAACAGAAAATCGTTAATTACCTATAAACTAAGCGTTATACAAAAAAATGTTTAAAATAAAAGTTATAGAATTTTTAATTCTCTACAACTTTTATAATATACATTTTTGCGATAAAATACATACTATAGCTGCAATCTTAAAGAAAAAGTTTTTACGTTAAAACAACCTCCTTAAGAATTTCAGCAAACATGACGCCTACTTTATCTTGTAGAGAATAAAAAATTGAGTAAACCAGGCGATTTTAAAAGAAATCGTAAGACCAGTTTTTGAGAAAATCACAAAACTGTGAAAAATTACACGAATAAACTACTACTTCCGGTTGACTGATTTTACTGAAAATATTCGTGTCGGGTCCGGTAGTGGTATGTAACTTAAGTTTCAAGTTTCAAGTTCGTACGATGTTCCGTTCTTGCGATATTCTGTTCACACACACACACACGCACAAACACACACACACACACGTGCGCACACACACACACACACACACACACACACACACACAAGCCAATCGCGGAAAACATGTTTTTTTGGGTTCAGGGGGTCTGAAAACGTGTATATTCGGGTAAAGAGTGTATTTGTTAAAATCAACATGAAAACAATAATTTCCTTCCTATATATTCATATAGGCAAGAGAAAGTAAAAATGAAATGTGCCATCTCATGGGGAACCGACACGTGGGCCACCCGGCATTTTGCGTAGGCTATTACTCTTTTTTACTTTCTCTTGCCTATATGAATATATAGGAAGGAAAGTATTGTTTTCATGTCCATTTTAAGAAATCGAGTTTTCACCGGATCTACACGTTTTCAGACCCCCTGAACCCACACAAACATGTTTTTAGCGATTGGTCTGTGTGTGTGTGTGTGTGAACAGAATATCTCGAGAACGGAACATCGTACGAACTTGAAACTTAAAACTTAAGTTACATACCACTACCGGACCCGACACTAACATTTTCATCAAAATCGGTCAACCGGAAGTAGTAGTTTAATTGTGTAATTTTTCACTTTTTTGCGATTTTCTCAAAATCTGGTCCTACGATTTTTTCAAAAATCGCCTGGTTTACTCAATTTTTTATGCTCTACAAGATAGGGTAGGCGCCATGTTTGCTGAAATTCTTGGTGAGGGTGTTTTCTCGTAAAAACGTTTTTTTTTTTAAGATTACGGCTTTAATATGCATTTTAGCGCAAAATTATATATAATAAAATCTGTAGAGAATTTGAAATCCTACATTTTTTATTTCAAACAATTTTTTGTATAACGCTTAGGTTAGCGGTAATTAGCAATTTTCTTTTTTTCTCACGAAAACGTGTGAAAAATTGATTTTTTTAACATTTCGACCTTAGTATGCATTTTACGACAAAAATGTATATAATCAAATTTATAGGAAATTAAAAGATCTACAACTTTTATCGAGAGCATTTTTCTCCACGGAGCCTAGTTTAGTGAGAAAGAGTGATTTTCCGTATTTGTAAGTCTAACTGAGGTCGATTTTCATTTTGGGTCTTTCACTCTTAATTAAAATTAGGTTATTTTTATTGAGGTTAGTTTCGTTGTTTATTTCTAATGTTTTATTAATAATTTTAGGATATATTGTTTAAATTATTTGCATTGGCAAGAGAAAGTTGTGTGAGTGTTTCTCACCAGATTTTATTATAATGAATTGTACAGTACGTTTGGCGAACCGGTAGATATGGCTGTGCTCGCACACACTGCGTACAGTATTCAGAGGAACTGCAGTCCCCTAGTTGTGGGAGTGAGAGAATGAATGCACAACGCTCTCACTCGCACAACCCATATGTGCCGCTCCAATAACATTGTCGTATAATTTTACTCATTGTTGTGAGCAAGCGTTTATGCGCACGCAGTAAACTAACAAGCAAGATAACGACTGTAGTATGTTTTTAGATTTGTATTATAACGGTAGTAAAGACGTTTGAGCGCATGCGTAGTTATGCCACATATCTCCCTCTCACTCGCTCGGCTATGGGACATCAATTCATCTGATACGTATAATAATTGTAATTGTAAAGTCCAGCCTCTGTTAGTTTGCTCCTAATGTAAACAAATAATGACGTCACTGAGCATGCGCATTATATAAAAATGTGTACACGCTGATTAAAAAGTAACAACTAAATACTTTCAAAAGTATTTAAATACAAAATACTTTTAAAAGTAGTTTTCTAAATTAAATTGTTAGGCCTACATCATATCACGACTGATGTTTTTAGTAGTTTAAGTACTTATAATTTAAAAAATAGTTAACTTAATAGGAATACGACATCCATAAAGTGGTGGAGTGTAGCGTGCACCCTGTAGTAGCTGGTTTTGGTTTGTTGACAGAAGGAGGAGCAAACTTAGAGCGGCTCAACTATAGAGTGGTGAGAATGAGTGACTGATTGGTGTTTACGTGTGTAGGTGTCGACGGGTGCGGGCAAGTGGAAGCAGACGAGGCGGGTGATCAGATACGTGGAAGAAGACATGCCCGAGAGGAACGACTCCAAGGAGAACGTTTTCTCATTGTTACGGGTAAGACAGACTACAGGCGTTTGTGTCGTCGTGGTGTGACAAACCGCATCGACTTTCTCACCGACCAGTGCACCATTTTTATGTTTTCAAATGAGCGCGATTGCCGCTCAACTAACTAACCTTTTGTTTTGTTGTACTCATTTATGGTTGGGGTCTTTTCCATTTTGTGTATGCCACTATCAAATCCGAATTCCCTGAAGGGTTGCACAAGAGTATTCATTTCTCCCACTCCACTCACCGCCTTACTGAGACAGACACACGCACCCGTATGTCTTTCCCAGTCCCAGTTTATACGAGGGTCATTCGTAAAATAAGGTTCCCATGATTTTTAAAAATAGACAGCTATAATTTTTATCTTAGTGTTATACATCAATTTAAAGCTGAAAACTTACGCTATTTTTCTACATTATCGCCGTTTCTGTTCAAACACTTTTGCAGACGATGCTCCAACTTTTCTATCCCCATATTGTAGAATTCTGCCGCCAATCCTATGAGGAATCGAGTAAACTCTTCCTTGACTCCATCATCGGTACCGAAGCGTAGGCCACCCAAGTGTTCCTTTAATTTTGGGAAAAAGTGATAATCACTTGGGGCTAAGTCCGGGCTGTAGGGAGGTGGGGCACAACAGTCCAGCTGCTCCGTCCTGCTGGAAAATGTAATCTCCTGAATCTTCATTCATTTGAGGAAATCCACCCCATTGGCATCGCAATGTTCGGCGTTTCCTAAATGAATCCATACGTCAACGATGGATAGGTCGCATGGCGAATGACGACTCTGCACTTCTGTTTTGGCCACCGAGGTCTCCAGATCTCACACCCTGTGACTTTTTCTTGTGGGGGTTCGTGAAAAGTGCAGTTTACATACCATCTCTTCCCACCAATTTGAATGAACTAAGGAATCGTATCACAGCTGCAGTCAACTCAGTGACCCCAGACATGCGTCAGAGAGTTTGGGATGAGTTCAGTTACTGTCTAGATGTTGTACGTGCAGCCAGAGAAGGACACATTGAACATCTATAAACTTTCATGTATGTAAATTAAAATTTAAAACTTTCTCTTTCAAAATGTAATTTACAGAATTAAAATATAACATGTAGTTCAGGAAATACAGCTTATTGAAATTGTTTCCATCTTATTAAATCACTCTGTATTTATATATACCAAATAAGATGTTGGTGGTGAGATATGAGTGCGCACAGTCAGATTGGACTACAGCGCATCCATCATTGAGAGGCCACGTGGCCTCTTTTTGAGATGGGTTGTCATAGTGTAAGGTGAGAGGAGTGAGTATTAACGGAACGGGTGTACAGTCCAGCCTTTCTTAGTTTGCTCCTACTGTAAGCAAATAATGACGTGACTGAGCATGCGCATTACTGCCTGTTCCTAAGCTTTGTGCAGCTGAGGGGAATCCATTACGTCACTACTACTGTTTGAGATTGCGTTAGTAGTAGTAACGTAGTATGTACGAGGGCGAATCAAATATAAACGGTAATTTTGCTGTAGACTGTACCAAACACGTTCGGACCAGATGTGGCGGTGAGCAGTTGTTGTTTTGTTTAATAGGAGTGGGGGAACAGCTTACTTGGCAGCATTGTTGCGTTCTGCCGTCAGTACAGCCATGACCGAGCGAGAGGTACATCCATCTGTTGCGCAACGAATCGTCATAAAATTTTTAGCAAATGAACGTGTTAAGCCTTCGGAAATTTTTACTCGTTTGCGGGCACAGTTTGGGGACACTACTCTGTCTAAGAATCGAGTGTGTACGTGGGCCAGAGAATTTAGGGGTGGGCGAGAACGTGTTGAAAACGAAAGTCACCGTCGACGCTCAAGGTCAAGTCTCACAGATGACAACATTAGTGCCGTTCGAGAGCTTATTGAAGGTGATCGCCGGTTAACTGTTCAAGAAATCTCGTCAGAAATTGGTATCAGCTACGGGAGTGTTCAGTCTGCAATCACAGACCACCTTGGCTTCAGAAAGATTAGTGCTCGATGGGTTCCGAGGTTGCTGTCCGGTAATCAAAAACAGCTCAGGTCGGAGATCGCCGGGAGACTTCTGCATCGATTTCAAGAAGAAGGTGAAGATTTTTTGAGGCACATCGTCACATGTGATGAGGCGTGGGTCCACCATTACACTCCCGTATCTAAAATGGCAAGTAAGGAGTGGCGAAGGAAGGATGAAGGCTGCCCAGTGAAAGCCAAAACTCGTCTCTCAGCCGGAAAAGTTCTTGCAGCAATTTTTTTTGACTCAAGGGGAGTTCTACTCATTGATTTTCTTCACGATCAATGAAAAGTGAATGCGGCTTACTACTGCCAGGTGCTACAGTCGGCAAAAACCAGTTACCGAAACAAAAGACGAGGTGTGCCCATTAGAGATGTCATCCTTCTCCATGACAACGCAAGGCCTTACACCGCATTGTTGACAAGAGATAAATTGGAATAAATGGGCTGGGAAACTCTCGAACACCCTCCTTACAGTCCAGACTTATCCCCTTGTGACTACTTTTTGTTTGCGGCTCTGAAAGAATCACTTGGAGGAAAACGATCTGAAAGCAATGAAGATGTTGAGAAGCACGTGCGCGATTGGTTGACAACTCTCCCTCAATCTTTTTATGAACAGGCAATATTCAAGCTTCCAAATCGGTGGCAGAAGTGTGTAGATAATGCAGGAGACTATATTGAAAAATGTTGAAGGCATAGTTTTTGTGTAATATTATTCAGTAAATATAATTTAAAAAATTACCGTTTATATTTGATTCGCCCTCGTAGTATAGTACATACACATAGTACATACATAGTACATAGTACATAGTACATACATAGTACATAGTACATACATAGTACATAGTACATAGTACATACATAGTACATAGTACATACATAGTACATAGTACATAGTACATACATAGTACATAGTACATAGTACATACATACACATAGTATATAGTACATACATAGTACATAGTACATAGTACATACATACACATAGTACATAGTACATACATAGTACATAGTACATACATAGTACATACATAGTACATAGTACATACATAGTACATAGTACATAGTACATACATAGTACATAGTACATAGTACATACATAGTACATAGTACATAGTACATACATAGTACATAGTACATACATAGTACATAGTACATAGTACATACATAGTACATAGTACATACATACACATAGTATATAGTACATACATAGTACATAGTACATAGTACATACATAGTACATAGTACATAGTACATACATAGTACATAGTACATACATAGTACATAGTACATACATAGTACATAGTACATAGTACATAGTACATACATACACATAGTATATAGTACATACATAGTACATAGTACATAGTACATACATAGTACATAGTACATAGTACATACATACACATAGTATATAGTACATACATAGTACATAGTACATAGTACATACATAGTACATAGTACATAGTACATACATAGTACATAGTACATAGTACATACATAGTACATAGTACATAGTACGTACATAGTACATAGTACATACATAGTACATAGTACATACATAGTACATAGTACATAGTACATACATAGTACATAGTACATAGTACATACATACACATAGTATATAGTACATACATAGTACATAGTACATAGTACATACATAGTACATAGTACATAGTACATACATAGTACATAGTACATAGTACATAGTACATACATAGTACATAGTACATACATAGTACATAGTACATAGTACATACATAGTACATAGTACATACATAGTACATAGTACATAGTACATACATAGTACATAGTACATAGTACATACATAGTACATAGTACATACATAGTACATAGTACATAGTACATACATAGTACATAGTACATAGTACATACATAGTACATAGTACATAGTACATAGTACATACATACACATAGTATATAGTACATACATAGTACATAGTACATACATAGTACATAGTACATAGTACATACATAGTACATAGTACATAGTACATACATAGTACATAGTACATAGTACATACATACACATAGTATATAGTACATACATAGTACATAGTACATAGTACATACATAGTACATAGTACATAGTACATACATAGTACATAGTACATACATAGTACATAGTACATACATAGTACATAGTACATAGTACATACATAGTACATAGTACATAGTACATACATAGTACATAGTACATAGTACATACATAGTACATAGTACATAGTACATACATACACATAGTATATAGTACATACATACACATAGTATATAGTACATACATACACATAGTATATAGTACATACATAGTACATACTACATAGTCATTTACGTGACTACATAGTCATTTAAAACATACTTGTATTATGTTTATAGTAGTCACGGGTATTATCCAAACTACATACGGTAATATTGTGTGTCGTTGTCTACAGGGAATAGTGAAAACAACACCCACGTGTATGTCACCCCACTAGAGGCAGCCTACTGCCTACCGAATACCAATGACATGATTAGTACAGTGTTATGACGTAACAGCAGTCTGCTACTTCGTCTATACCCTTCATCCCGCAGCTGCACAAAGCTTAGATTCATACAGTATATCAAAATGTATACACGCTGATTAAAAAGTAATAACAAAATACTTTCAAAAGTATTTAAATACAAAATACTTTTAAAAGTATTTTTATAAATGAAACTGTTAGGCCTACGTGATATCATGACTGATATTTTTAGTACTTTAAGTAGTTATAATTTAAATAATAGTTAACTTAATAGGAATAAGAGATGCATAAAGTGGTGGAGTGTAGCGTGCACCCTCTAGTAGGTGGCTTTAGTTTGTTGACAGTAGGAGCAAACTAACAACGGCTCAACTGTAGTCGACCTAGATCATGTTAGTTTATAATGGTTTATTTCGGTTTTATGCACCCGAAGCGTAGAAGCGTAGAAGCGAGTTGCGTTGACCGTCGCCAAGTTATACTGTATGTGAGGTTAATAAATGAGTGCGGCTCACAGGTTAGGGTAATCGCATGGTGAAGAGGGCGAGGTCGAGGTGGAGGTGGAGGTAGAGGTATAGGCAGAGGGAGTGTCGCATAGTGAAGAGGGTTACTGCGCTGCTTTCTCACACGATTTGAGGGCAGTCTTTCTCCGTCTAGCGTAACCTCTCATTACGACCTGCATACATTTTAGACGCACTTCACTCACTGTGTTGCAAGGAGAGAGGTTGTTAAGATAGTTTATCTTTTTACAATGTTGAGCGACAGTAGTGAAGATAGTGATGACATGTCAACAGCGTGTAAATGGTGGTTGATTGGCACTTTAAGTAATCGTCAGTTTAGTGTTCATCCCATAAATCAAGTGCGATAAGATCTGGGAGAATATCACCAACTTTTTTTGCAACTTAAGGAATACCCAGACAAATTCCAAGAATACATGAGGATGACTCCTGAAACATTTTCATACATTTCCGACAACATATACACCAAAGTTGGACTGCAACCTTCATGTCACCTATGGCCTTGAACGGACCAATCACCGAGAAGCCGCGCTGCACACCGCTCCAAAAGACAAACTATTTTGTCTTCGCGGGCGGGCGGGCAAGACCTCCTGGAGGGCCGCGAGCTACACCTCTACCTCGACCTCTTCACTATGCGCGAGCTCATAACACACAATGTATTTATGTTACCTAGAGGTACCATGACCTCCACCTCCACCTCCACCTCTATCTCTACCTCGATCTCTCTCTCTCTTCACCATGCAATTACCCTTAGGCTGTGAAGAGAAAGTCGGTGCAGTTTGTCGATCAGTTGTAAAATGATACGATACATAAATGAGATGTATTGAATGCAATTTCAATTGTGTGTTGCAGTTAAACGAACCGCTGCAATGGACTCCGATCACGTACCCGGTGCGTACATTGCTAAAATCTCCGCTCGACGAACGGTTCACGGACGAGTGTAACCTGCACAGCTGGAATAAGGCGGCGGACAATACAGGAGGCCGTGGCCGCGCTAAGATAAAGCGTATCATAAAACATCTGGCAATCGTCGGCAAAACTGAAAATCATTGTCGTTGCCCCATGTACGTTGTTCCTCTTTATCCGATCATCCTATAGGCTTGAGTCCAGCCTCTCTTAGTTTGCTCCTAATGTAAACAAAAAATGACGTCACTGAGCTTGCGCATTATATCAAAATGTGTACACGCTGATTAAAATGTAACAACAAAATACTTTCAAAAGTATTTAAATACAAAATACTTTTAAAAGTTTTTTTTTTAAATGAAATTGTTAGCCCTACATCATATCATGACTGATGTTTTTAGTACTTTAAGTACTTATAATTTAAAAAATAGTTAACTTAATAGGTATACGACATCCGTAAAGTCGTAAACTCTAGCGTGCACCCTGTAGTAGGTGGCTTTTGTTTGTTGACTGTAGGAGCAAACTAACAACGGCTCAACTGTAAATAAACTTACCAGGGCTTAACATATAAAAAGTATAGACAGGTGAATATCTTACTGTTCTGGCACTAGAAATACATTATTCAAGTCGCTATAAAATAAAATTAAACATTTGACTACATACGTATTATTGAATATCTTACTGTTCTGGCACTAGAAATACATTATTTAAGTCGCTATAAAACAAATTAAACATTTGACTACATACGTATTATTGAATATCTTACTGTTCTGGCACTAGAAATACATTATTTAAGTCGCTATAAAAAAAATTAAACATTTGACTACATACGTATTATTGAATATCTTACTGTTCTGGCACTAGAAATACATTATTTAAGTCGCTATAAAACAAATTAAACATTTGACTACATACGTATTATTGAATATTTTACTGTTCTGGCACTAGAAATACATTATTCAAGTCCCTATAAAACAAATTAAACATTTGACTACATACGTATTATTGAATATCTTACTGTTCTGGCACTAGAAATACATTATTTAAGTCGCTATAAAAAAAATTAAACATTTGACTACATACGTATTATTGAATATCTTACTGTTCTGGCACTAGAAATACATTATTTAAGTCGCTATAAAAAAAATTAAACATTTGACTACATACGTATTATTGAATATCTTACTGTTCTGGCACTAGAAATACATTATTTAAGTCGCTATAAAAAAAATTAAACATTTGACTACATACGTATTATTGAATATCTTACTGTTCTGGCACTAGAAATACATTATTTAAGTCGCTATAAAACAAATTAAACATTTGACTACATACGTATTATTGAATATCTTACTGTTCTGGCACTAGAAATACATTATTTAAGTCGCTATAAAAAAAATTAAACATTTGACTACATACGTATTATTGAATATCTTACTGTTCTGGCACTAGAAATACATTATTTAAGTCGCTATAAAAAAAATTAAACATTTGACTACATACGTATTATTGAATATTTTACTGTTCTGGCACTAGAAATACATTATTTAAGTCGCTATAAAACAAATTAAACATTTGACTACATACGTATTATTGAATATCTTACTGTTCTGGCACTAGAAATACATTATTTAAGTCGCTATAAAAAAAATTAAACATTTGACTACATACGTATTATTGAATATCTTACTGTTCTGGCACTAGAAATACATTATTTAAGTCGCTATAAAACAAATTAAACATTTGACTACATACGTATTATTGAATATCTTACTGTTCTGGCACTAGAAATACATTATTTAAGTCGCTATAAAAAAAATTAAACATTTGACAACATACGTATTATTGAATATCTTACTGTTCTGGCACTAGAAATACATTATTTAAGTCGCTATAAAATAAAATTAAACATTTGACTACATACGTATTATTGAATATCTTACTGTTCTGGCACTAGAAATACATTATTTAAGTCGCTATAAAAAAAATTAAACATTTGACTACATACGTATTATTGAATATCTTACTGTTCTGGCACTAGAAATACATTATTTAAGTCGCTATAAAACAAAATTAAACATTTGACTACATACATATTATTGAATATCTTACTGTTCTGGCACTAGAAATACATTATTCAAGTCCCTATAAAACAAAATTTAAAATTATTTAGTTAAAAATTTAGAAATCATTAATAAAAATAATATTAAAAAATATCGGATTAAAATTAAAACTTGGCTTTACAAAAAGAAAAATATAAGAATTAATTTGAAGAAACTACCTAGAATTGAATTAAACAGATGAATTGAAAGAAAAATTTAAATGTGAATACGAGAAATAAAGGTGACGTATTTTTATTTGAAAATCAGTTAACAAACTATTTAAAACAAGAAACTATTTAAAGGAAAACTTAAACAAATAAACTATTCGGCAATTAATTTAAAAGACAAAATTTAACAAAAAAAAATGTAAAAAAACTCGTATAAAAAAACTTCAAAAATCTACTTTAGAAAATCTATAATCAAAAAAAAAATCCTTTACAAAAGAAACAATGTTACATTTCAAAAAAAACTATGACTTATTTTTTTTTTAGAATGAAATAAGAAGAAATTAAACAATGAAAAACAAGGTCTGTTTGAAATTGTTCGAACCGATTTCCACATAAAAATAGTTCTAAAAAAAAGATTAAAATTAAGAAGAGAAAAAGTTTAAAGTCGAAGCGACTGACACTGAAAAGTGACCATTTGAGGTGGTCATTGGAATATCTTAAAGTTGGGAGAAGCATTTGAAAAACAAAACATCTTCTCCGTAAAAATTATTACAACCAAAAATTTAATGTGAAATAATAATAAAAAAAGAAAATTGAGAAAAATACTGATTTTAAATTTTAATATTAAGTTGGAATGCGAAAGGCGTACCAAATCTAAATTTTTATAATAATTATTAAAAATATTACTTAAAAATTATCGGGGAAATAGTTTTACATTAAATGCACCAAATATCTTAAAATAAAAACATGCCGTATTAAATTTTAGCCAGAATCCTAACCGGAATTAAATAATCATTTTAAATTTAAATTTTAAATATAGTTTAAAGAAAATCATAGTGGATAAATTACCTGGAGCTAATAAGGATGTTCACTCGTCCACAGCTACAAAGCAAAGGCCCAGAATATAAGAAAAAATTAACGCACGAGAAAAGTTAAACGTTGACATTGAAAAAGACGGTTCAATGTACATAAGAAGAAGCGTCAGCGTAAATCGTAAATACAGAGAACATATCACGCGACGGTCGATTGTATTGACAGAGATGGGAATTCAATTATTAGAACAATTACACATATTATAAAACCCATTTACGCCTAACCTAACGTTAGCGAGGAAAAAATATTAACGGAAAAAAACCAAGAAATATAACACCGGATATTCGCTTTAGAAAAATTCAATACAGAACTTCTAGTTAACAATGATTTTAATATAAAATTGATTAATAAAATTTATAAAATTAAATTAAATTACAGGGTGTCTAAACAATTTATTGACACTTAAAAAAATTATTTGAATTTAAAAAAAAGTTTAACAGACAAACTTGTCTGCTATTGTAAGATGTTTCAAGGAATCTTGAAATATCTTACAGTATTATTGAATATCTTACTGTTCTGGCACTAGAAATACATTATTTAAGTCCCTATAAAACAAAATTTAACATTTTATTAGATGCATATTATTGCCCATAGTAGCGCTACTGCCCTAAAAAGAGTTAACTGAATTGGTGTGATTTGTTTCAGGGGGTTTCAGAACAAATATTTTGTGTGCTGGGTGAACGAGCAGAATGAGAGAGATGGACCCTGCTTCAGAGATACGGGCGCTCCGCTTGTGTGTGGCGATAAACTCACCGGATTATTCGCCTTTTTCAAGCCAAACCGTGCGTTATCTGATTGTGGCAAACCGATCGACGATCTCTACCCTCGCTACTGTGATGACGAAAAATATTACTCCGTTTTCATGGAGATCGGTCCGTTTATTCAATTCATAGAAAAAAACACAGGCATAGATTTTACAACAAAACGACAACCAGGGCCACGAAAATTTCAAAAGACAACAAAGAAATCGTTTACAGAAGCGATTACAAGTACTACAAACGCGACCTCCTCAGAGACTACAATATCGCCTTCTCATTCCACTGTTTCAAGCGTTCTTACTTCTCAATTTACCCCCGACACTATATCTTCTTCTACTAAAACCGTTACTAAACCTACCTACACCGATAATTCCAATACAGATTTTACTTCTACAAACATAACTCACCGTACATCTAATATAAAATCTACTTCTGTAAGCCAAGCTCACCTTTTATCAACTAATGGCTTTGCAACCACAAGCCCAGATCATCCTAAATCAACCGGTACCATAGCAACAACGACCCCAGCTCAACATAAATCAACTAGCAACAATCCAAACACAAGCCCAGATCAACCTGTATCAACTAGTAACTTTGCTACCACAAGCACAGATCAAATTAAATCAACTAGTAACTTTGCTACCACAAGCGCAGCTCATTCTTTGTCAACTGGTAACATTACAACCAGAAGCCCGGCTCACACTAAATCCACTATCAACACTGCAACCACAAGCGAAGCTTACTCTAAATCATCTAGTAACATTGCAACCACAAACCCAGCTTACTCTATATCAACTAGTAACATTGCAACCACAAGCGCAGCTCATTTGTCAACTAGTAACATTACAGACACAAGCCCGTCTCACTCAAAATCACCTAGTACTATTACAACCACTAGACCAGCTTACTCTAAATCAACTAGTAACATAGGAACCACAAGCGCAGCTCGTTCTTTGTCAACTAGCAACATTACAAACACAAGCCCGGCTCACTCTGAATCCACTAGTAACACTGCCATCACAAGCGCTGCTGACTCTAAATCAACTAGTAACATTGAAACCACAAGCGCTACTCATTCTTTGTCAACTAGTAACTTTACAAAAACAAGCCCGGCTCACCCGGAATCCACTAGTAACACTGCAATCACAAGCGCACCTTACTCTAAATCAACTAGCAATATTATAACCACAAGCGCAGCTCAGTCGTTGTCAACTAGTAACATTACAAACACAAGCCCGGCTCACTCTGAATTCACTAGTAACACTGCAATCACAAGCGCAGCTTCCTCTAAATCAACTAGTAACAATGAAACCACAAGCGCAGCTAACTCAAAATCAACTAGTAATATTACAACCACAAGACCAGCTTACTCTAAATCAACTAGTAACATTGAAACCACAAGCACAGCTCAATCTTTGTCAACTAGCAACATTACAAACACAAGCCCGGCTCACTCTGAATCCACTAGTCACACTGCAATCACAAGCGCTGCTGACTCTAAATCAACTAGTTACATTGCAACCACAAGCGCTACTCATTCTTTGTCAACTAGTAACTTTACAAAAACAAACCCGGCTCACTCTGAATCCACTAGTAACACTGCAATCACAAGCGCAGCTTACTCTAAATCAACTAGTAACATATCAACCACAAGCCCAGGTTACTCTATATCAACTAGTAACACTGCAATCACAAACGCACCTTACTCTAAATCAACTAGTAATATTGTAACCACAAGCGCAGCTCATTCGTTGTCAACTAGTAACATTACAAACACAAGCCCGGCTTACTCTGAATCCACTAGTAACACTGCAATCACAAGCGCAAGTTACTCTAAATCAACTAGTAATATTGCAACCACAAGCGCATCTCGTTCTTTGTCAACTAGTAACATTACAAACACAAGCCCGGCTCACTCCGAATCCACTAGTAACACTGCAATCACAAGCGCAGCCTACTCTAAATCAACTAGTAACATATCAACCACAAGCCCAGGTTACTCTATATCAACTAGTAACATTGAAACCTCAAGCCCAGCCTACTCTATATCAACTAGTAACATTGCAACCACAAACCCAGCTTACTCTATATCAACTAGTAACATTGCAACCACAAGCGCAGCTCATTCGTTGTCAACTAGTAACATTACAAACACAAGCCCGGCTCACCCTGAATCCACTAGTAACACTGCAATCACAAGCGCGGCTTACTCTAAATCAACTAGTTACATTGCAACCACAAGCGCAGCTCATTTGTCAACTAGTAACATTACAGACACAAGCTCGTCTCACCCTGAATCCATTAGTAACACTGCAATCACAAGCGCGGCTTACTCTAAATCAACTAGTAACATTGCAACCACAAGCCCAGCTCATTTGTCAACTAGTAACATTACAGACACAAGCTCGTCTCACCCTGAATCCATTAGTAACACTGCAATCACAAGCGCGGCTTACTCTAAATCAACTAGTTACATTGCAACCACAAGCGCAGCTCATTTGTCAACTAGTAACATTACAGACACAAGCTCGTCTTACCCTGAATCCATTAGTAACACTGCAATCACAAGCGCGGCTTACTCTAAATCAACTAGTAACATTGCAACCACAAGCCCAGCTCATTTGTCAACTAGTAACATTACAGACACAAGCTCGCCTCACCCTGAATCCATTAGTAACACTGCAATCACAAGCGCGGCTTACTCTAAATCAACTAGTTACATTGCAACCACAAGCGCAGCTCATTCTTTGTCAACTAGTAACATTACAAAAACAAGCCCGGCTCACCCTGAATCCACTAGTAACAGTGCAATCACAAGCGCAGCTTACTCTAAATCAACTAGTAACATTGAAACCACAAGCCCAGCCTACTCTATGTCAACTAGTAACATTGCAACCACAAGCCCAGCTCATTTGTCAACTAGTAACATTACAGACACAAGCTCGTCTCACCCTGAATCCATTAGTAACACTGCAATCACAAGCGCAGCTTACTCTAAATCAACTAGTTACATTGCAACCACAAGCGCAGCTCATTCTTTGTCAACTAGTAACATTACAAAAACAAGCCCGGCTCACCCTGAATCCACTAGTAACACTGCAATCACAAGCGCAGCTTACTCTAAATCAACTAGTAACATTGAAACCACAAGCCCAGCCTACTCTATATCAACTAGTAACATTGCAACCACAAGCCCAGCTCATTTGTCAACTAGTAACATTACAGACACAAGCTCGTCTCACCCTGAATCCATTAGTAACACTGCAATCACAAGCGCACCTTACTCTAAATCAACTAGTAATATTTCAATCACAAGCGCAGCTCATTCTTTGTCAACTAGTAACATTACAAACACAAGCCCGGCTCACCCTGAATCCACTAGTAACACTGCAATCACAAGCGGAGCTTACTCTAAATCAACTAGTAACATTGAAACCACAAGCGCAGCACTCCCGAAATCAACTAGTAATATTCCAACCACAAGCTCTTCTTACTCTAAATCAACTAGTAACATAGCAACCACAAGCGCTGCTCATTCTTTGTCAACTAGTAACATTACCAACACAAGCCCGGCTCACCCTGAATCCACTAGTAACACTGCAACCACAGGCGCACCTTACTCTCAATCAACTAGTAACATTGCAACCACAAGTGCAGCTCACTTATCAACTAGTTACATTGAAACCACAAGCCCAGCTCATTTGTCAACTAGTAACATTACAGACACAAGCTCGTCTCACCCTGAATCCATTAGTAACACTGCAATCACAAGCGCAGCTTACTCCAAATCAACTAGTAACATAGCAACCACAAGCGCTGCTCATTCTTTGTCAACTAGTAGCATTACAAACACAAGCCCGGCTCACACTAAATCCACTAGTAACACTGCAACCACAAGTGCAGCTAACTCTCAATCAACTAGTAATATTGCTACCACAAGTGCAGCTCACTCAAAATCAACTAGTAATATTACAACCACAAGCCCAGCTTACTCTAAATCAACTAGTAACATTGAAACCACAAGTGCAGCTCAATCTATGTCAACTAGGAACATTACAAACACAAGCCCGGCTTACCCTGAATCCACTAGTAACACTGCAACCACAAGCACACCTTACTCTCAATCTACTAGTGACATTGCAACCACAAGTGCGGCTCACTCAAAATCTACTAGTAATATTACAACCACAAGTGCAGCTTACTCTAAATCTACTAGTAACATTGCAACTACAAGTGTTGCTCAATCTTTGTCAACTAGTAACATTACAAACACAAGCCCGGCTCACCCTGAATCCACTAGTAATACTGGAACCACAAGCTCAGCTTACTCGCAATCAACTAGTAAGAATGCAACCACAAGTGCAGCTTACTCAAAATCAACTAATAATATTACAACCACAAGTGCAGCTTACTCTCAGTCAACTAGTAACATTGCAACCACAAGTGCAGCTCACTCAAAATCAACTAGTAATATTACAACCACAAGCCCAGCTTACTCTAAATCAAGTAGTAACACTGCAACCACAAGCGTTCCTTACTCTAAATCAACTAGTAACATTGCAACCACAAGCGCAGCACTCCCGAAATCAACTAGTAATATTACAAACACAAACCCAGCTGACCCTGAATCAACAAGTAACACTGCAACCAGAAGCGCAGCTTACTCTAAATCAACTGGTATCATTTCAACCACAAGCTCAACTCACTCTTTATCTAGTAGTTATATTGCAACCACAGGCCCTGCTTACCCTAAATCTAGTATTATCATCGCAACCACAAGGCCAGCTCAACCAGAATCAACTAGTATCATTGCAACCACAAGCCCAGCTTACTCTAAATCAAGTAGTATCATTGTAACCACAAGCTCAGTTCACTCTGTATCAACAAGTAACATTGCACCCACAAGCCAACCTCACCCTATATTAACTAGTAATATTGCAACCACAAGCCCAGGTCATTCTTTGTCAACTAGTAACGATACAAACACAAGCCCAGTTTACCCTGTGTCAACTAGCAACATTGCACCCACAAGCCAAGCTCACTCCGTATCTAATAGTAACATTGCAACCACAAGTCCCGCTTACTCTAAATCAACTAGTATCATTGCATCCACAAGCTCAGCTCACCCTGAATCAACTAGTAACATTGTGACCACTTACCAAGGTTACTCTAACTCAGATAGTTACAAAACAACCACTACCCCACCTTACCCTGAATCAACAAGTAGTGTTGCAACTGCAAGCTCAGCTTTCTCTATATCAAATAGTAACATTGCTACCACAAGCCGAGCTCATCTTGTATCAACTAGTAACATCGCAACCACTAGCTCAGCTCGCGCTAAGTCAACTAGTAATATTGCACCCACAACCTCAGGTTACTCTGAATCATCTAGTAACATTGCAACCACAAACTCAGCTTATCCTAAATCAACAAGTAACATTGCAACCACAACCCCAGTCTACCCTGAATCAACTAGTAACATTATACCCACAACCTCAGCTTACTCTGAATCATCTAGTAACATTGCAACCACAAACTCAGCTTATCCTAAATCAACAAGTAACATTGCAACCACAACCCCAGTCTACCCTGAATCAACTAGTAACATTATACCCACAACCTCAGCTTACTCTGAATCATCTAGTAACATTGCAACCACAAACTCAGCTTATCCTAAATCAACAAGTAACATTGCAACCACAACCCCAGTCTACCCTGAATCAACTAGTAACATTATACCCACAACCTCAGCTTACTCTGAATCATCTAGTAACATTGCAACCACAAACTCAGCTTATCCTAAATCAACAAGTAACATTGCAACCACAACCCCAGTCTACCCTGAATCAACTAGTAACATTATACCCACAACCTCAGCTTACTCTGAATCATCTAGTAACATTGCAACCACAAACTCAGCTTATCCTAAATCAACAAGTAACATTGCAACCACAACCCCAGTCTACCCTGAATCAACTAGTAACATTATACCCACAACCTCAGCTTACTCTGAATCATCTAGTAACATTGCAACCACAAACTCAGCTTATCCTAAATCAACAAGTAACATTGCAACCACAACCCCAGTCTACCCTGAATCAACTAGTAACATTATACCCACAACCTCAGCTTACTCTGAATCATCTAGTAACATTGCAACCACAAACTCAGCTTATCCTAAATCAACAAGTAACATTGCAACCACAACCCCAGTCTACCCTGAATCAACTAGTAACATTATACCCACAACCTCAGCTTACTCTGAATCAACTAGTAACATTGCACTCACAACCCTATCTTTTCCTACATTTACCAAAACATCTGGAGGTACAAGCTTACACTTCCCTACGTTTTCAAAAACGTCTGCTGTTACAAGTCTACATTCTCCTACGTTTACAAAAAAGGCTGCTGCTGATACAAGTGTACATTTTCCTACCTTCTCAAAAATGTCTGATGTTACACGACGTAAACATTTTCCTACGTTTCCAAATGAATCTGCCGCTACACGTTTTAGCCCCACCCCATCAAAAAGACGCAGAAAGAAGAAATCCAGTACAATGATTCGTACATCTACCACAACAAACCCTACTTCCACAACACCTAATAAATTTTCCATTTATAGTAAGTCCACATCAAAAAGACACAGAAAGAAGAAATCCAGTACATTGATTCGTACATCTACCACAACAAACCCTACTTCCACAACACCTGATAAATTTTCCATTTATAGTAAGCCTACATCAAAAAGACACAGAAAGAAGAAATCCAGTACATTGATTCGTACATCTACCACAACAAACCCTACTTTCACAACACCTGATACTTTTTCCATTTATAGTAGCCCTAGATCAAAACGAACCAGAAGAAAGAAATCCAGTACAGTGACTCACACACCTACCGGTGCAAAAACTTCTTACACGACACCTACCGACAGCACTAAATCTTCAAATCTTACTCCTAGTACTACAAAGAAACACCGGAAAACAAAATTCACTACATTGACTCGTACTTCAGCTACTAAAAAACGTACTTTCACTACATCCTCTTATATACTTACCACTAAACGCCCTGCGCCTACTGATAGCTCGTTTACTAGATATATTACTTTCAGTGAATCAAAAAGAAAAAAGACGTCAATCACTACAACTACCAATAGCCCTACAGCTACGAATCCAACTTTTAAAACATGGAAAACCAGAAAAAAGAAGAAATTCACAACTAAAACTCGTACCTTTACCAATAAAAGACGTATATCAACTAAGAGTCAAACCACATCAGATAAAAAGAGAAAACCGAAATCCAGTAGAATGACTAGGCCTACTAAATTTAGAAGTCGTATTCCCAGGACATACTTTAAAACTTCTACTATCTCTCAAAATAAAAATGAAATTAAAACATCAACTTCCACCCGCCCTGTTTCAAAAACTTCTACCTCAAAGGCTACACATGATTCAAAAAACTCGGTTAAGACAAAATCTATTACAACAACACATTTTCGCACCACTAAAAAAGAAACTATCGCATCAAAAACATTAAAAATTTCTACTGAATTACATTGTCCAACGATAACAAGCGAGATTACAAACAAAATGTGCCCTGTCTCAAAAACTGTTATAGCTAAATGTCCAATAATTATTGATACTAAATCAAAAACATACACTAAGATATCCGACAAGATATGTTCATCATTAAGAAGGAACAAGCAATCTATTAAAAAAACCATCTCAAAGCGCCGATCTACATCTGCAAGTCCGAAAACTGGAGAAACATATTACATAAAAACAAGTAGGCTTACTAATAATAAAATTGACTATGCTTTTAGGCGGAAAATGACTAAAACCGTTCCTTATGTTACAAATAAAATGTTTTTAATGGAAAAATTAACACCAACCAGGAACTACAACTGGATACCTATTACAACTATCTCACCTGTTACCTACAAAATGCGTTTAATCAAAAAATTTACAGCAACTAACGACTCGGTTACCGGGTGGAAACCTACTACAAATATCTCACCTGTCACCTACAAAATGCGTTTAATCGAAAAATTTACAGCAACGAACAACTGGAATACCAGGTGGAAACCTACTACAACTATCTCACCTGTTACCTACAAAATGCGTTTAATCGAAAAACTTACAGCAACGAACAACTGGAATACCAGGTGGAAACCTACTACAACTGTTACTCCTGTTACCTATAAAATGTGTTTATTTCAAAAATTTACAGCAACGAACGACTCGGCTACCAGCTGGAAAGCAACTACAACTGTCACTCCTGTTACCTATAAAATGTGTTTATTAGAAAAATCTACAGCAACGAACGACTGGGCTACCAGCTTGAAAGCGACTACAACTGTCACTCCTGTTTCCTATAAAATGTGTTTATTAGAAAAATCTACAGCAACGAACAACTGGGCTACCAGCTGGAAAGCGACTACAACTGTCACTCCTGTTTCCTATAAAATGTGTTTATTAGAAAAATCTACAGCAACGAACGACTGGGCTACCAGCTTGAAAGCGACTACAACTGTCACTCCTGTTTCGTATAAAATGTGTTTATTAGAAAAATCTACAGCAACGAACGACTGGGCTACCAACTGGAAAGCGACTACAACTGTCACTCCTGTTTCGTATAAAATGTGTTTATTAGAAAAATCTACAGCAACGAACGACTGGGCTACCAGCTGGAAAGCGACTACAACTGTCACTCCTGTTACCTATAAAATGTGTTTATTAGAAAAATCTACAGCAACGAACGACTGGGCTACCAGCTGGAAAGCGACTACAACTGTCACTCCTGTTTCCTATAAAATGTGTTTATTAGAAAAATCTACAGCAACGAACGACTGGGCTACCAACTGGAAAGCGACTACAACTGTCACTCCTGTTTCGTATAAAATGTGTTTATTAGAAAAATCTACAGCAACGAACGACTGGGCTACCAGCTGGAAAGCGACTACAACTGTCACTCCTGTTACCTATAAAATGTGTTTATTAGAAAAATCTACAGCAACGAACGACTGGGCTACCAGCTTGAAAGCGACTACAACTGTCACTCCTGTTTCCTATAAAATGTGTTTATTAGAAAAATCTACAGCAACGAACGACTGGGCTACCAACTGGAAAGCGACTACAACTGTCACTCCTGTTTCGTATAAAATGTGTTTATTAGAAAAATCTACAGCAACGAACGACTGGGCTACCAGCTGGAAAGCGACTACAACTGTCACTCCTGTTACCTATAAAATGTGTTTATTAGAAAAATCTACAGCAACGAACGACTGGGCTACCAGCTGGAAAGCGACTACAACTGTCACTCCTGTTTCCTATAAAATGTGTTTATTAGAAAAATCTACAGCAACGAACGACTGGGCTACCAGTTGGAAAGCGACTACAACTACCACTTCTGTTACCTATGATATGTGTTCAATGGACAAATTTACACCAACGAGCAACTGGACTACCAGGTGGAAACCTACTACAACTATCTCTTCAGTTCCCAGTAAACATAGTTCAATGGCAAAATGTACGGACGACAGGGCTACAAGCTGGACAACGACTACAGTTACCTCTCCTGTTACCAATAAAATGAGTTCAATGGAAAAATGTACAGAAACGAAAGACTCGGCTTCCAGGCGGAAACAGACCACAATTCCTCCTGTTTCTTCTGTTACCAATAAAACGAGTTCAATAGGAAAATGTACACAAACGAAGGACTGGACTACCATGCGGAAAGGGACTACAAATCCTTCTGTTTCTTCTGTTACCAATAAAACGAGTTCAATAGGAAAATGTACACAAACGAAGGACTGGACTACCATGCGGAAAGGGACTACAAATCCTTCTGTTTCTTCTGTTACCAATAAAACGAGTTCAATAGGAAAATGTACACAAACGAAGGACTGGACTACCATGCGGAAAGGGACTACAAATCCTTCTGTTTCTTCTGTTACCAATAAAACGAGTTCAATAGGAAAATGTACACAAACGAACGACTGGACTACCATGCGGAAAGGGACTACAAATCATTCTGTTTCTTCTGTTACCAATAAAATGAGTTCAATAGGAAAATGTACACAAACGAAAGACTGGACTACCAGGCGGAAAGAGACTACAATTTCTTCTGTTACCAATAAAATGTGTTCAATTGGAAAATGTACACAAACGAAGGACTGGACTACCAGGCGGAAAGAGACTACAAATCCTTCTGTTTCTTCTGTTACCAAAAAAATGAGTTCAATAGGAAAATGTACACAAACGAAGGACTGGACTACCATGCGGAAAGGGACTACAAATCATTCTGTTTCTTCTGTTACCAATAAAATGAGTTCAATAGGAAAATGTACACAAACGAAAGACTGGACTACCAGGCGGAAAGAGACTACAATTTCTTCTGTTACCAATAAAATGTGTTCAATTGGAAAATGTACACAAACCAAGGACTGGACTACCAGGCGGAAAGAGACTACAAATCCTTCTGTTTCTTCTGTTACCAAAAAAATGAGTTCAGTCGGAAAATGTACACAAACGAAAGACTGGACTACCAGGCGGAAAGAGACTACAATTTCTTCTGTTACCAATAAAATGTGTTTAATTGGAAAATGTACACAAACGAAGGACTGGACTACCAGGCGGAAAGAGACTACAAATCCTTCTGTTTCTTCTGTTACCAAAAAAATGAGTTCAATAGGAAAATGTACACAAACGAATGACTGGACTACCAGGCGGAAAGAGACTACAATTTCTTCTGTTACCAATAAAATGTGTTCAATTGGAAAATGTACACAAACGAAGGACTGGACTACCAGGCGGAAAGAGACTACAAATCCTTCTGTTTCTTCTGTTACCAAAAAAATGAGTTCAATAGGAAAATGTACACAAACGAATGACTGGACTACCAGGCGGAAAGAGACTACAATTTCTTCTGTTACCAATAAAATGTGTTCAATTGGAAAATGTACACAAACGAAGGACTGGACTACCAGGCGGAAAGAGACTACAAATCCTTCTGTTTCTTCTGTTACAAAAAAAATGAGTTCAATAGGAGAATGTACACAAACGAAAGACTGGACTACCAGGCGGAAAGAGACTACAATTTCTTCTGTTACCAATAAAATGTGTTCAATTGGAAAATGTACACAAACGAAGGACTGGACTACCAGGCGGAAAGAGACTACAAATCCTTCTGTTTCTTCTGTTACCAAAAAAATGAGTTCAATAGGAGAATGTACACAAACGAAAGACTGGACTACCAGGCGGAAAGAGACTACAAATCCTTTTGTTTCTTCTGTTACCAATAAAATGAGTTCAATTGGAAAATGTACACAAACGAAGGACTGGACTTTCAGGCGGAAAGAGACTACAATTCCTTCTGTTTCTTCTGTTACCAATAAAATGAGTACAATTAGAAAATGTACACAAACGAAAGACTGGACTACCAGGCGGAAAGAGACTACAATTTCTTCTGTTACCAATAAAATGTGTTCAATAGTAAAATGTACGCAAAAGAAGGACTGGACTTTCAGGCGTAAAAAGACTACAATTCCTTCTGTTGCTTCTGTTATCAATAAAATGAGTATAATAGGAGAATGTACAGAAACGAAGGACTGGACAACCAGGCGTAAACAGACTACAATTCCTCCTGTTTCTTTGGTTACCAATAAAATGAGTTTAATAGGAAAATGTACGCAAACGAAAGACGGGGTTACGAAGTGGAAACCAACTGCAACCGTCTCTCCTGTGACGAGAACAATGTGTTTATTCGGAAAATGTACACCAACTAACAACTGGGCCACCTGGTGGAAACAGACTTCTACTATCTATCCTGTTACCAATAAAATTTGTGTTTTGAAAAAAATTACACCACCGGACGACTGGGCTACTAGGTGGAAATTGACTACAACCTTCTCTTCCTATAAAAAAAGTTTAATGGGTAAATGTACAAAAACGGACGACTGGGTTATCTGGTGGAAACCAACTAAACCATTTACTCCTGGTACCAATAAAATGTGTTCAAATAAAAAATGTACACCAACAAACGACTGGGTTGCCAGGTGGAGACCGATTCTAAAAAACCCTTCGCCTGTAACCACGAAAATGTGTTTAATCGGAAAATGCACACTAAAATATGACTGGAAACCAAGGAGGAGACCGACTGTAAAAACAATCGCTCCTGTTACCACAAAAAGGTGTTTAATGGGAAAATGTACACCAACGAACGACTGGGCTAGAAAGTGGACAACGACTACAACCATCTCTCCTTCTACCAATGAAATATTTATAATAAAAAAATGTGCACCAACAAAAGACTGGATTACTAGGTGGAAACCGACTACAATTGTTACTCCTGTTTCGAACAAAACGTGTTTAATGGAAAAATGTACACCGACAAAGCACATTGCTACGAGGTCGAATACGACTACATCTTTCTCTAAAGTAACCGATAAAACATACTCCACTCACACAACAAGTACACCAACGACGAACTGTGCTACCAGTTTGAAAACGACAGCAACTGTGGTTCCTGTTACCAATAAATGTTCCCAAATGGAAAAATGTACTGCAATTTCTGGCCCTGTAACGAGGAGAAATACGACTACATCTTTCTCTAATGTAACTAATGAAACATATTCAACTGAAGCAAGTACACCGACGTCGAACTTTGCTACAAGTTTGAAAACGCCTGCAACTGTGGTTCCTGTTACCAATAAATGTTCCCAAATGGAAAAATGTACTGCAATTTCTGGCCCTGTAACGAGGAAGAATACGACTACATCTTTCTCTAATGTAACTAATGAAACATATTCAACTGAAGCAAGTACACCGACGTCGAACTTTGCTACCAGTTTCAAAACGCCTGCAACTGTGGTTCCTGTTACCAATAGATGTTCCCAAATGGAAAAATGTACTGCAATTTCTGGCCCTGTAACGAGGAGGAATACGACTACATCTTTCTCTAATGTAACTAATGAAACATATTCAACTGAAGCAAGTACACCGACGTCGAACTTTGCTACCAGTTTGAAAACGCCTGCAACTGTGGTTCCTGTTACCAATAAATGTTCCCAAATGGAAAAATGTACTGCAATATCTGGCCCTGTAACGAGGAGGAATACGACTACATCTTTCTCTAAATTAACCAATAAAACATATTCCACTGAAACCAGTACACCGACAACGAACTGTGCTACCAATTTGAAAACGACACCAACTGTGGTTCCTGTTACCAATACATGTTGCCTAATGGAAAAATGTAATGCAACGCCCAACCCCGTAACGAGGTGGAATACGACTACATTTTTCTCTAAAGTAACCATTAAAACATTTTCCACTGAAACAAGTACACCGACGACGAACTGTGCTACAAGTTTGAAAACGTCTGCAACTGTGGTTCCTGTTACCAATAAATGTTGCCTAATGGAAAAATGTAATGCAACGCCCAACCCCGTAACGAGGTGGAATACGACTACATCTTTCTCTGGAGTAACTAATGAAACATATTCCACTGAAGCAAGTACACCGACGACGAACTGTGCTACCAGTTTGAAAACGCCGGCAACTGTGGTTCCTGTTACCAATAAATGTTGCCTAATGGAAAAGTGTATTGCAACGCCCAACCCCGTAACGAGGTGGAATACGACTACATCTTTCTCTGGAGTAACTAATGAAACATATTCCACTGAAACCAGTACACCGACAACGAACTGTGCCACCAGTTTGAAAACGACACCAACTGTAGTTCCTGTTACCAATAAATGTTCCCAAATGGAAAAATGTACTGCAATGTCTGGCCCTGTAACGAGGAGGAATACGGCTACATCTTTCTCTAAATTAACCAATAAAACATATTCCACTGAAACCAGTACACCGACAACGAACTGTGCTACCAGTTTGAAAACGCCTGCAACTGTGGTTCCTGTTACCAATACATGTTGCCTAATGGAAAAATGTAATGCAACGCCCAACCCCGTAACGAGGTGGAATACGACTACATTTTTCTCTAAAGTAACCAATAAAACATTTTCCACTGAAACAAGTACACCGACGACGAACTGTGCTACAAGTTTGAAAACGTCTGCAACTGTGGTTCCTGTTACCAATAAATGTTGCCTAATGGAAAAATGTAATGCAACGCCCAACCCCGTAACGAGGTGGAATACGACTACATCTTTCTCTAATGCAACTAATGAAACATATTCCACTGAAGCAAGTACACCGACGACGAACTGTGCTACCAGTTTGAAAACGCCTGCAACTGTGGTTCCTGTTAACAATAAATGTTGCCTAATGGAAAAATGTACTGCAACGCCCAACTCTGTAACGAGGTGGAATACGACTACATCTTTCTCTAATGCAACTAATGATACATATTCCACTGAAGCAAGTACACCGACGACGAACTGTGCTACCAGTTTGAAAACGCCTGCAACTGTGGTTCCTGTTAACAATAAATGTTGCCTAATGGAAAAATGTAATGCAACGCCCCACCCCGTAACGAGGTGGAATACGACTACATCTTTCTCTAATGTAACTAATGAAACATATTCCACTGAAGCAAGTACACCGACGACGAACTGTACTACAAGTTTGAAAACGACAGCAACTGTGGTTCCTGTTACCAATAAATGTTGCCTAATGGAAAAATGTAATGCAACGCCCAACCCCGTAACGAGGTGGAATACGACTACATCTTTCTCTAATGTAACTAATGAAACATATTCCACTGAAGCAAGTACACAGACGTCGAACTTTGCTACAAGTTTGAAAACGCCTGCAACTGTGGCTCCTGTTACCAATAAATGTTGCCTAATGGAAAAATGTAATGCAACGCCCAACCCCGTAACGAGGTGGAATACGACTACATCTTTCTCTAATGTAACTAATGAAACATATTCCACTGAAGCAAGTACACCGACGTCGAACTTTGCTACAAGTTTGAAAACGCCTGCAACTGTGGTTCCTGTTACCAATAAATGTTCCCAAATGGAAAAATGTACTGCAATGTCTGGCCCTGTAACGAGGAGGAATACGACTACATCTTTCTCTAAAGTAACCAATAAAACATATTCCACTGAAACCAGTACACCGACAACGAACTGTGCTACCAGTTTGAAAACGCCTGCAACTGTGGTTCCTGTTAACAATAAATGTTCCCAAATGGAAAAATGTACTGCAATGTCTGGCCCTGTAACGAGGAGGAATACGACTACATCTTTCTCTAAAGTAACCAATAAAACATATTCCACTGAAACCAGTACACCGACAACGAACTGTGCTACCAGTTTGAAAACGCCTGCAACTGTGGTTCCTGTTACCAATAAATGTTGCCTAATGGAAAAGTGTATTGCAACGCCCAACCCCGTAACGAGGTGGAATACGACTACATCTTTCTCTGGAGTAACTAATGAAACATATTCCACTGAAACCAGTACACCGACAACGAACTGTGCTACCAGTTTGAAAACGCCTGCAACTGTGGTTCCTGTTACCAATAAATGTTGCCTAATGGAAAAGTGTATTGCAACGCCCAACCCCGTAACGAGGTGGAATACGACTACATCTTTCTCTGGAGTAACTAATGAAACATATTCCACTGAAGCAAGTACACCGACGACGAACTGTGCTACCAGTTTGAAAACGCCGGCAACTGTGGTTCCTGTTACCAATAAATGTTGCCTAATGGAAAAGTGTATTGCAACGCCCAACCCCGTAACGAGGTGGAATACGACTACATCTTTCTCTGGAGTAACTAATGAAACATATTCCACTGAAACAAGTACACCGACGACGAACTGTGCTACCAGTTTGAAAACGCCTGCAACTGTGGTTCCTGTTAACAATAAATGTTGCCTAATGGAAAAATGTAATGCAACGCCCAACCCCGTAACGAGGTGGAATACAACTACATTATTCTCTTATGTAACTAATGAAACATATTCCACTGAAGCAAGTACACCGACGTCGAACTTTGCTACAAGTTTGAAAACGCCTGCAACTGTGGTTCCTGTTACCAATAAATGTTGCCTAATGGAAAAATGTAATGCAACGCCCAACCCCGTAACGAGGTGGAATACGACTACATCTTTCTCTAATGTAACTAATGAAACATATTCCACTGAAGCAAGTACACCGACGTCGAACTTTGCTACCAGTTTGAAAACGCCTGCAGCTGTGGTTCCTGTTACCAATAAATGTTGCCTAATGGAAATATGTATTGCAACGCCCAACCCCGTAACGAGGTGGAATACGACTACATCTTTCTCTAATGTAACTAATGAAACATATTCAACTGAAGCAAGTACACCAACGACGAACTGTGCTACCAGTTTGAAAACGACAGCAACTGTGGTTCCTGTTAACAATAAATGTTCCCAAATGGAAAAATGTACTGCAATGTCTGGCCCTGTAACGAGGAGAAATACGACTACATCTTTCTCTAATGTAACTAATGAAACATATTCAACTGAAGCAAGTACACCGACGTCGAACTTTGCTACCAGTTTGAAAACGCCTGCAACTGTGGTTCCTGTTACCAATAAATTTTGCCTAATGGAAGAATGTACTGCAAGGTCCAATCCTGTAACGAGGTGGAACACGACTACATCTTTTTCTACAATAACCAATAAAATATATTCCAATTCTACAATTACACCGACGACGACCTGTGATAGTTACAAAAGAGCTGCATTCAGGTCTCCTGTTACAAAACAAAAATGTTTAATTGAAAAACTTGCACCAACGAACGACTGTGCTCCTAGGTGGATTATGACTAAACCGTCCTCTACATTTACCATTAAACCATTCTCCATTGACACAATGACACCGGCGAAGAACTGTTCTTATATTTGCAAAAGAGCTACATCCGTGTCTACTGTTACAAATAAAAAATGTTTAGTGGAAGAATTTACAACAAATAATAACAATAACTATTCTGCCCCGAGGTGGAATATGACTACTTCTTCTCTCACTACAATTATCAATAAAACATGTTCCATTGAAACAATTATACCGAAGACGAACTTTACTACTAGTTGGAAATCGACAAAAAAGTTCTCACCGGTTTTAAATGACACATGTTCCAATATTACCAGTACACCGACAACGAATTGTACTACCGGGTGCATACAAGCGACAACTGTCTCTCCTGTTACTAATAAAATATGCCTAATGGCTAAATGTAAAAAGAAGGTCTTCTCTGGTACAAAATGGAATACCCTTAAAACTGTCTTTAATGTTACCACTAAAACATGCTGCAATAAAACGAGTAAACTGGCAACGAAGTGTACTATTGGGTGCCAAAGAGCTTCAACTATCTCTTCTGTTACTAATAAAACATGCTGCAATACAACGAGTAAACTGTCAACGAAGTGTACTATTGGGTGCCAAAGAGCTTCAATTTTCTCTACTGTTACTAATAAAACATGCTGCAATAAAACGAGTAAATTGTCAACGAAGTGTACTATTGGGTGCCAAAGACCTTTAACTGTCTCTACTGTTACTAATAAAAGATGCTGCAATAAAACGAGTAAACTGTCAAAGGAGTGTACTATTGGGTGCCAAAGAGCTTCAACTGTCTCTACTTTCACTAATAAAAGATGCTGCAATAAAACGAGTAAACTGTCAACGAAGTGGACTATTGGGTGCCAAAGAGCTTTAACTGTCTCTCCTGTTACTAATAAAACGAGTCAACTGTCAACGAAGTGTACTATTGGGTGCCAAAGAGCTACAGCTGTCTCTACTGTTACTAATAAAAGATGCTGCAATAAAACGAGTAAACTGTCAACGAAGTGGACTATTGGGTGCCAAAGAGCTTTAACTGTCTCTCCTGTTACTAATAAAACGAGTCAACTGTCAACGAAGTGTACTATTGGGTGCCAAAGAGCTACAACTGTCTCTACTGTTACTAAATCATGCGGCAATAAAACCAGTAAACTGTCAACGAAGTGTACTATTGGGTGCCAAAGAGCTACAACTGCCTTTTCTATTACTAATAAAACATGTTGCAATGAAACGAGTAAACTGTCAACGAAGTGTACTATTGGGTGCCAAAGAGCTACAACTGTCTCTACTGTTACTAAATCATGCGGCAATAAAACCAGTAAACTGTCAACGAAGTGTACTATTGGGTGCCAAAGAGCTACAACTGTATTTTCTATTACTAATAAAACATGTTGCAATGAAACGAGCAAACTGTCAACGAAGTGTACTATTGGGTGCCAAAGACCTTTAACTGTCTCTACTGTTACTAATAAAAGATGCTGCAATAAACCGAGTAAACTGTCAACGAAGTGTACTATTGGGTGCCAAAGAGCTACAGCTGTCTCTACTGTTACTAATAAAAGATGCTGCAATAAAACGAGTAAACTGTCAACGGAGTGTACTATTGGGTGCCAAAGAGCTACAACTGTCTTTTCTATTACTAATAAAACATGTTGCAATGAAACGAGTAAACTGTCAACGAAGTGTACTATTGGGTGCCAAAGAGCTACAACTGTCTCTACTGTTACTAAATCATGCGGCAATAAAACCAGTAAACTGTCAACGAAGTGTACTATTGGGTGCCAAAGAGCTACAACTGTCTTTTCTATTACTAATAAAACATGTTGCAATGAAACGAGCAAACTGTCAACGAAGTGTACTATTGGGTGCCAAAGACCTTTAACTGTCTCTACTGTTACTAATAAAAGATGCTGCAATCAAACGAGTAAACTGTCAACGAAGTGTACTTTTGGGTGCCAAAAAGCTTCAACTGTCTCTACTGTTACTAATAAATCATGCTGCAATAAAACGAGTAAACTGTCAACGAAGTGTACTATTGGGTGCCAAAGAGCTTTAACTGTCTCTCCTGTTACTAATAAAAGATGCTGCAATAAAACGAGTAAAATGTCAACGAAGTGTACTATTGGGTGCCAAAGAGCTTTAACTGTCTCTCCTGTTACTAATAAAAGATGCTGCAATAAAACGAGTAAACTGTCAACGAAGTGTACTATTGGGTGCCAAAGAGCTACAACTGTCTCTTCTGTTACTAATAAAACATGCTGCAATAAAACGAGTAAACTGTCAACGGAGTGTACTATTGGGTGCCAAAAAGCTTCAACGTTCTCTACTGTTACTAACAAAAAATGCTGCAATAAAACGAGTAAACTGTCAACGAAGTGTACTTTTGGGTGCCGAAAAGCTTCAACTGTCTCTACTGTTACTAATAAATCATGCTGCAATAAAACGAATAAACCGTCAACGAAGTGTAGTATTGGGTGCAAAATAGCTTCAACTGTCTCACCTGTTACTAATAAAACATGTTCCAATAAAACGAGTAAAGCGTCAAGAAAGTGTACTATTGAGTGCAAAAGAGGTACAACTGTCAGTGCTAATAGTAATAAATGCTCGAATAAAGCGAGTAAACCGTCAACGAATTGTACTATTGGGTGCAAAAAGGCTGCAACTGTCTTTCCAGTTACCAATAATGTATGCTCCAATAAAACAGCAACACCGACGACCAACAGTGCTCCTAGTTGGAAAACTACAAAAACGTTCTCACCTGTTACTTGTAGAACGTTCTTCATGGAAATACCTACGCAGACGGCCGACTATGCTAATAGACGAAAAGCGACTGCAGTTCTCTCTCTAGTTACCAGTGATATATGCAACATGGAAACACGTACACCGACTGCCGACCATGATGTTAGAATTCAAACTACAACAATTGACGCTCCTGTAACCGTTAAATCATTCTTAATGGAAAATCGTTCAAGGAAGACCGAGTACGCTATTGGATGGAACACTGTTGGAACTGTCGCTCGTGTTACGAGAAAAATGTTTCTTTTAAAAAGACGGACACCAAAGACGATCTATGTTATTAGATGGGGAATGACTCCAACTTTAGCTCCTGTTACCTTTGGGGTTTTCTCCATGGACGCTCGTAAAGCTAAGCCCGCCGATGATATTGTATGGAGAACTAAAACTGGTTTTCCTGGTGGCGGTAATACATTCTCCATAGAAACACGTGTACCAAAGCTTGACTATGATATTAATTGGAAAACTATTACAACGGTTGTTCCTGGTACCAGTGAAATATCCTTAACAGAGACAAGAAAACTGACGACCGAAAGACGTCAAGATGCGCCAAAATCGAAAACGACTTCACCTGCGTTTCCTGTTACTAGTGGACTTTTGTACACCATGTTGGCTTCAATTGTTCAACAAATGACTTCTGTTGAAGAGCTGACACCAAGTGTTGTTTCACGCTCCACTTCTCTGTTAAAGCTGCTTCGATCTCTTGTCCCACACTCCTTTTTTAGTGAGAAACAGACTCGAACTGTTACCCCGCACTCCGCTGTTGTGATGAACTCGAATCAGACTTTTGCTACGCATAATTCTTCTATTGAGAAACCGAATCAAACTTTAGCACCACTCACCGATATTGTGGTGAAAACGACTCAAATTTTTCCCGCACAAACTGCATTTGTGGTGGAGCCTACGCCAAGTGTTTCTTCACGCACCGCATCTTTGTTACAGCCGACTCGAACTGTTACACCGCACCCTACTTGTGCGATGAAGACCACTCCAACTGTTGCCCAAAACACCGTTTCTGTGCTGATGTCGACTGAAAGTGTTGTCTTAAATTCCACTTTTGAGAAGCAGACGATTCCAACTCTTCCCCCACACACTGCTACATACCCCGCTTTTGTGGTAGAGCCGACTCATAATGTTGTCCCACGCACTGATTTTGTGTTGAAGCCAATTCAAACTGTTGCCCCGCCCTCCGCTTCTTTGGTGGAGCCGACTAAAATTGTTGCCCCTCACATTAAATTTGTGGAAAAGCTGACACAAGCTGGTTCCCCGCCTACTGCTTCTTTGGTGAAGCCGAATCAAACTTTAACCCCAAACTCTACTTTTGTTGTGACGACGGCCCAAACTATCCCCCAGAGCACTGCTTCTGTTGAAAAGCCGATTCTAACTTTTGCCCCACACGCTACTTTTATGGTGAAGCCGACACAAACGGTTTCCTCACACACAGATTTTGTGGTGAAGTCTGCTCCAACTGTTGCACCGCACACTTCTGTTTTGAAAGCGAAAGATACTTTTGCTACAACCTGCGCTTTTGTGGTGAAGCCAATTCAAACTGTTGACCCGCCCACCACTTTAGTAGCGAAGCCAACTCAAACTGGTGTATCACACTCCCTTTTTGAGGTAAAGCTGATCTCAACTTTTACCCCACACTCTCCTTTTATGGAGACGCCGACTGGAAATATTGCCCCGCTCACTGCTTCTGTTCTGAAGCCGACTAAAACTGTTACCCTACCAACAACCTCTTCTGTGGTGGAGCCGACTCCAACTGATGCTCCACATACCGTTTCTGTGGCGAAGCCAAATCAAATTGTTTTCTCAAACTCCGCCTTTGTGGTGAAGCCGACACGAACTGTTGCCCCAAAAATTGTTTCAGTGGTGAAGTCGATTCGAACTGTTACCCAACACTCCGATTTTGTAAAGAAGCTGACCAGAACTTTTGCCCCGCTCACTGCTTCTGTTGTGAAGCCGACTACAACTGCAGTCCCGCAAACCGCTTTTGTGGTGAAGCCGACTCGAAATATTTCCCCACATACGGTATCTGTGGTGAAACCGACTCAAACTGTTGCCACACATTCCGTTTTTGTGGAGAAACTGACTCAAACTGTTGCCCTGCACACCGCTTCTGTGGTGAAGACGACTCGAACTGCTACCACGCACACCGCTTCTGTGGTGAAACCAACTGAAACTGTTACTACGCACACCGCTTCTGTGGTGAAGCCGTCTCGAAATGTTACCACCCACCCCACTTCTGCGGTGAAACCAACTGAAACTGTTACCACGCAAACCGCTTCTGTGATGAAGCCAACTCGAACTGCTACCACGCACACCGCTTCTGTGGTGAAACCAACTGAAACTGTTACTACGCAAACCGCTTCTGTGGTGAAGCCAACTCGAACTGCTACCACGCACACCGCTTCTGTGGTGAAGCCGTCTCGAAATGTTACCACCCACCCCGCTTCTGCGGTGAAAACAACTGAAACTGTTACCACGCAAACCGCTTCTGTGATGAAGCCAACTCGAACTGCTACCACGCACACCGCTTCTGTGGTGAAACCAACTGAAACTGTTACTACGCAAACCGCTTCTGTGGTGAAGCCAACTCGAACTGCTACCACGCACACCGCTTCTGTGGTGAAAACAACAAAAACTGTTACTACGCACACCTCTTCTGTGGTGAAGCCGACTCGAAATGTTACTACCCACCCCGCTTCTGCGGTGAAACCAACTGAAACTGTTACCACGCACACCGCTTCTGTGATGAAGCCGACTCGAACTGCTACCACCCACACCGCTTCTGTGGTGAAAACAACTGAAACTGTTACCACGCACACCGCTTCTGTGGTGAAGCCGACTCGAATTGTTACCACCCACACCGCTTCTGAGGCGAAGCCTACTCGAACTGTTACCACGCACACCGGTTCTGTGGTGAAGCCGATTCAAACTGCTACCACGCATACCGCTTCTGTGGTGAACACAACTGAAACTGTTACCATGCACACCGCTTCAGGGGTGAAACCAACTGAAACTGTTACCACGCACACCGCTTCTGAGGCGAAGCCTACTCGAACTGTTACCACGCACACCGGTTCTGTGGTGAAGCCGATTCGAACTGCTACCACGCACACCGCTTCTGTGGTGAAAACAACAAAAACTGTTACTACGCACACCGCTTCTGTGGTGAAGCCGACTCGAACTCCTGCCACGCACACCGCTTCTGTGGTGAAGTCGACTCGAACTACTACCACCCACACCGCTTCTGTGGTGAAGCCGACTCGAACTGCCACCACGCACACCGCTTCTGTGGTGAAACCAATTGAAACTGTTACCACGCACACCGCATCTGTGGTGAAGGCGACTCGAAATGTTACAACCCACACCGCTTCTGTGACGAAGCCGACTCGAACTGCTACCACCCACACCGCTTCTGTGGTGAAACCAACTGAAACTGTTACCACGCACACCGCTTCTGTGGTGAAGCCGACTCGAATTGTTACCACCCACACCGCTTCTGAGGCGAAGCCTACTCGAACTGTTACCACGCACACCGGTTCTGTGGTGAAGCCGATTCGAACTGCTTCCACGCACACCGCTTCTGTGGTGAAAACAACTGAAACTGTTACCACGCACACCGCTTCTGTGGTGAAGCCGACTCGAATTGTTACCACCCACACCGCTTCTGAGGCGAAGCCTACTCGAACTGTTACCACGCACACCGGTTCTGTGGTGAAGCCGATTCGAACTGCTACCACGCACACCGCTTCTGTGGTGCAAACAACTGAAACTGTTACCACGCACACCGCTTCTGTGGTGAAGCTGACTCGAACTGCTACCACGCACACCGCTTCTGTGGTGAAGCCGACTCGAACTGCTACTACGCACACCGCTTCTGTGGTGAAGTCGACTCGAACTGCTACCACCCACACCGCTTCTGTGCAGAAACCAACTGAAACTGTTACCACGCAAACCGCTTCTGTGGTGAAGCCGACTAGAACTGCTACCACCCACACCGCGTCTGTAGAGAAACCAACTGAAACTGTTACCACGCACACCGCTTCTGTGGTGAAGCCGACTCGAACTGCCACCTCGCACACCGCTTCTGTGGTGAAACCAACTGAAACTGTTACCACGCACACCGCATCTGTGGTGAAGGCGACTCGAAATGTTACAACCCACACCGCTTCTGTGGCGAAGCCGACTCGAACTGTTACTACGCACACCGGTTCTGTGGTGAAGCGGACTCGAACTGTTACCACGCACACCGGTTCTATGGTGAAGCCAACTCAGACTGGTGCCCCACACAAAGCTCCGGCGGTGAAGGCGACGCGAACTGTTACCCCACACAAAGCTTCGGCGGTGAAGCCGAAACGAACCGTCTCCCCACACAAAGCTCTGACGGAGAAGCCGAAACGAACTGTTACCCCACATAAAAAAGTTCTGGCGGTGAGGCCGACACGAACTGTTACCCCTCATAAGAAAGCTCTGACGGTGAAGCCGACACGAGCTGTTACCCCACATAAAGCTGTGGCGGTGAAGCCGACTCGATCTGTTGGCCCACATAAAGCTCAACCGGTGAAGCCAACTCCAAAATACGATCTTGATCTAGATGATGATTGGAGGCGTGATTATCTGAGACTGGGCATTCTAAACGTAGATTATAAAGATGGTGAAAAGGAATTATCTGATACGGTTAGTTGCTCGCATTTCGTTCACTCTCATTATTCTTTTGCTATAACTCACTTACTTGTACATGTCTCAATAAACTATTTTTTTTTCAAATCCTAAAAGTTTGTTTTTATTTGGTACAGTAAAGCCTTACGAATTCATCAGCCATATCACCATACAATGAGCTGAGTCGCTGATTCTTTTTTTTTTTTTGCAATCCCTAATGTGTGTACGTTGCAATCTGTTCAATTTAGAACAATAAGCAACCCCATGACCCAATCAGATGAGGATGATGTGTATGACGTGTTAATGAGACTGTGTAGTCTTGTACACACTCAGGTCGACCATTCCTGAGTAAGTATGGTTAATTGAACCCCAACCATCAAAGTACACCGGTAACCACTGTCTAGTATTCAAATCCGTACAAAAGTAACTACCTTTACTAGGATTTCAAGCAGGAACCTTCGTCTTCAAAAATCAGCTGTTAAACAGCTGCTTTTGGCGACGACTTTATTTTTAGACCAATTCGGTGGGTTAACTGATTCTTATAAGGAATCATTCAGTTTATGAGTTTTCAAAAAAAATAAATAAATAGAAAAGAGATATTCAGTTGTGAAGAGCACGGAGTAAATAATAGATAGAGAGGGAATTGGGATAGGCAACACTACAACACTGTTAGTCGTCTGCTAGTTAGTGTTGGGATCCGTCGTTTGAGTACGTGACAATCACTTTAAGGGGACCGGGACATGAAAAAAAATAATTTTTTCAATTTTTTTATTGCGTAATATTTTTCTCTATGATTTTCTCTTTGTATTGATACCAAATAGTTTGACATTTATTACTCTGAAATGTAAAAAATATTATGTTTTGTATTGGAAGGTGCGCCTTATTTCAGATGATATTTTCTTCTTTTTTCTTTGTTTGTTGCAAGGTTTACAAAACAAAATTTTTTTCCCTTATGTTGGTATTGCACCACATTTTATTTCAAATTAATTTGATGCTATAATCATATGAACCCACCGGGTTGGTCTAGAGGTAAAGTCGTCGCCAAAATCAGCTGTTTATCAGCTGATTTTTGAGACGAAGGTTCCTGGTTCAAATCCTAGTAAAGGTAGTTACTTTTATACGGATTTGAATACTAGACAGTGGTTGCCGGTGTACTTTGATGGTTGGGGTTTAATTAACCATACTCTCTCAGGAATGGTCGGCCTGAGTCTGTACAAGACTACACCTCATTTACACGTCATACACATTATCCTCATCTCATTGGGTGATGGGGTTGCTTATTGTTCTGAATTGAACAGATTGCAACGTACACACATTAGGAATTTAACAAAAAAAAAAAAAAATCTTATGTTTATTTGTGCTTACTGAATTACAGTGGTGGTCATCATATTGTTTATCACAAGATTTGTTCACTTGTAGAGGTATTTTGGACTTAATTTATCATTTCTCGAAAATGTTATTTTTTTACATTTAGGTACACTTTTTTCAAAAACTTCTTGACAGATTTGGCTGAAAATTGGCACACATGTTTAGTATGATGCATATTATAATAACCTGAACTGATTTTGATGTTTGTAGAACAGAAAAAAAGTTATGTACATATTTTTTTCTTAAAAATCACAAAAATTTTATAATTTTTTTAAAAATTTATAATTTGGTATTTTTTAAAGTTATATAAATCATGGTTCAGGTTATTATTAAAAACATATTAAAAAATAGCCATACAAAATTTCAACTAAATCGATCCAATAATTTTTGAGAAAAATGTACCTAAAAATTGCTAATTTAGCATTAGTAAGATAGGAACGTCCTGGTCCCCTTAAAATTTGGATCCTAGGCGTCATTCAGAGCAAACGTAGAGAGAGCAAGTAATAGGTTAAATAACTTCATAACCCACCTGGTTGGTCTAGAGGTAAAGTCGTCGCCAAAATCAGCTGTTTAACAGCTGATTTTTGAAGACGAAGGTTCCTGGTTGAAATCCTAGTAAAGGTGGTTACTTTTATACGGATTTGAATACTAGACAGTTGTTACCGGTGTACTTTGATGGTTGGGGTTCAATTAACCATACTTACTCAGGAATGGTCGGCCGGAGCTGTACAAGACTACACAACCTCATTTACACGTCATACATATCATCCTCATCTCATTGGGTCATGGAGTTGCTTATTGTTCAAAATTGAACAGATTGCAACGTGCACATATTAGGAATTTAAAAAAAAAAAACTTCATAATGGCGATTGAGACCACGGTGGTTTAGACACTTTATATTTTATTTACAATGAAATTTTATTAAGTAAAAAATGTTTTCTTCAAAGAGGAATAGGGAACGTCATTTCTTCTGTTTTCCAAGAGATGAAAACCTGTAAGAACAAGGGTAAGTCAATTATTATCCGCAATGTAGTTATAAAATTTAATTGTAATCAAATAAGAAACTTACAAGTACATCATTTTTCCCTTGACATAGTCCCCTTGCTTATCATAACACTTGGTCCATCGTTGTTCAAGTTTCTTGATGCCCTCATAAAAAAAGGTTTTTGGTTGAGATGCGAGCCAGGAATGCACCGGTTCTTTCGATGCTTTGTCCGAGGTAAATCGACGGCCCCTTAATGCCTCTTTGAGTGGACCAAACACCACACGTGATAATCAGATGAAGCAAGATCGGGACTATATGGAGGATGAGCCAGTACTTCAAAATTGAGTTTCTGGAGTGTTTCAGCAGTGTGGGCCGCAGTATGTGTAAATACAAAATACTTTCAAAAGTATTTTTATAAATGAAATGGTTAGGCCTACATAATATCATGACTGATGTTTGAAGTACTTTAAGTACTTATAATTTAAAAAACAGTTAATAGGAATACGACATCCATAAAGTCGCGGACTCTAGCGTGCACCCTGTAGTAGCTAGCTTTGGTTTGTTGACACTAGGAGCAAACTAACAACGGCTAAACTAAGGTGTTTCACATTCCTTTTTTACCATCAGTCTCTCAACTGGTTTGATGCAGTTCTCCACCCTGTTCTATGTTGCGCAAGTCGTTTCATATCTACATACATGTAACACCCTACATCTTTTGTAATTTGCTTTACATATTCTAACCTTTGCCTCCCTCTACAATAATTCACTCCCTATTATTACCTTCCATTGTTGATAGATGTCCCACTAGCCTATCCCTTCTTCTGGTAACATGTTTCAATACACGTATTCTTTCATCCACTCGCCTAAGAACGTCTAAATTACTTATTTTGTTCACCCACGTAATCTTTAACTTGGACCTTTTCAAACTTGATTGGTATAGAAATCTTAAGACAAAGATCTATCTAGAGATACTGTTAGGGGAACTTCACTGTTTCTACATGCTCTAAACTATTATTATGAATAAATACATCCACTTCTCTACTTTCTTTAACGTTATGTTTATTTTTAAACTGCAAGTACCAACACTTTTTCCCATTAACTGTTAATAACATTTAATTGAAGAACTGTACTACGGACTCTATGTTAACCCTTAACCCGAAGTATAGAAAATTTTTCATTAATCGGAAGTATAGGTCTACCAGACCTAGATCGATCAGAAGTATAGGTCTATCAGACCTAGGCTTTTAACGCTTCAAATACAGTCATATACTTCAATTTTTATTTTTCAAAGATACAGTAAATCATTATATAAAACACTAAAAAATTATTTCAGTAATGTATATCATTAAAAGTAATCTCACCAAAAGTTATGCGAAAAGTTGTTAATAATTAATATTTTAATGAAAAGTTAGTTACTATGATAAAATTATACAATAAAGTGAAGAATGGTTTGAACAAAAAATGTAGTTGAACACATGTATAGGCTACAATTTGCAGCCAAAAATGTGTAACATACGCAAACACACGCATAAAGAATACAATTTTCTTTCCCCTGACCATGAAAATATTGTGTTATAAGTGAATCATTTCCAGAACCATCTTTGTCTTGAACCGCACACGAGTCATCTGAATCAGATGAACTAAATTTTGTAGGCCATCATGTTCACTAGACGTATCCATTTATTTCTTCATCACTTGCATCGTCTAGTACAAAGTCTGGATCCTTGTCTTCATTATCAACTGATTCATAATCGCCAAAGTTTAACTCAGCACACCTAAACCCTCTTTCTTCAGGATTATAAGTTTATCAGTTTATCAGTTGATTAACATACCTGGTAACTACGATGCTAAATACTCCGACACAATATCTTGCACAAAAGAAAACTAACCTTTTATTTCACACAAGTCCAAAAGTACTAAAGGAAAGGTACTCAAGCTGCCAGCCCCAAATTATTACCAGTGTATGCAATATACTCTAACAAAAAAATTGTATGGGTCTGACAGACCTATACTTCGGGTTAAGGGTTAACATGTGTATTTACTTCAAGAGCATCTACCAGTAGACTGTTACTGATTACTGAAGTATCATCAGCAAACAACAAAGCTCTGCCATTAGGTATGACTTCTGTTAGCCTATTAATGTACAATAGAAACAGAATTGGACCAAAAACTGACCCTGTGGAACGCCTGCTTTAACATCAAGCTGTCCAGATAATACATTATTGTAAGTTTCCCTCTAACAACCCTAGTTAACTCCACACACTGTAACTGTTAACTGTTATGTTTATTGAGGTTAATTATTTATTTATTTTTAATGTTTTATTAATAATGTTAAGTTAATTGTTAATTATTTGCATTGGCAAGAGAAAGTTGTGGCAGTGTTTCACACCAGATTTTTTTGTAGAATTTTTGTTAATAGCTATTAAGCGGGAAAACAATTAGTACATTTTTAACACTGAGATTTACGAATTCTTGTGACTGAGGTTGCTAGTATAGGTACGCCATTTGCATTTTTCCCTACCAGTAAGCTTCGTGGCTGTATCTGTTAGACCTAATGTCTATATACATTATCTCTGTGTTAGACTGACTCATTATACTTTTTAATTTCTCTTGCCTAAATGAATATATAGGAAGGAAAGTATTGTTTTCATGTCGATTTTTCAAAATCGAGTTTTCACCAGATCTACACGTTTTCAGACCCCCTGAACCCAAAAAAACATGTTTTTAGCGATTGGTCTGTGTGTGAACAGAATATCTCAAGAACGGAACATCGTATGAACTTGAAACTTAAGTTACATACCACTACCGGACTCGACACGAACATTTTCATCAAAATCGGTCAACCGGAAGTAGTAGTTCATTTGTGTAATTTTTTACTTTTTTGCAATTTTCTCAAAAACTGGTCCTACGATTTTTTTAAAAATCGCCTCATTTAGGCCTACTAAATTATTTATTCTCTACAAGATAAATTAGGCGCCATGTTTGCTGAAATTCTGGATGAGGCTGTTTTCACGTAAAAACATTTTATTTTTAAGATTGCGGATTTAATATGCATTTTAGCGCAACACGTTATATAACAAAAGTTGTAGAGAATGTAAAATTCTACAACTTTTATTTCAAACGTTTTTTTGTATAACGCTTAGTTTAGCGGTTATTAGCAATTTTTTGTTTTTTTCTCACGAAAACGTGTGAAAAATCTATTTTTTTAAAGATTTTGGCCTTAGAATGCATTTTACGACAAAAGTGTATATAATAAAATTTTTAGGAAATTAAGAGATCTACAACTTTTATTTTAAGCATTTTTTTGTACAGTGCCTAGTTTAGCGTGAATGAGCGATTTTCCGTATTTTTAAGCCAAACTGATGTAGATTTGAATTTTTCGTATTTCACTAATGTTTTTTGAGGTTAGTTTTTTTTACATTTAATGTTTTATTACTAATGTTAGGTTTATTGTTAATTATTTGCTTTGACAAGAGAAAGTTGTGTGAGTGTTTCACACCAGATTTTTAATTTCGTAAAAATTATATTGGCGCCATTGGACGTTAGCGAAGTTCCATGTCTAGCAACCCTTAATCTGTAAAATATGTATAAAAGTGTATACTCTATATATCTTGTACTCAGCTTTGAGTGTACTTTAGAATAATCAAAAATTTTCAGTTATGCGTGTACCATTAATTCTGCTTTATTGTTTTATACGTTAAATAAGCATTACTCAGGTGTGGGTTCATAAGCCCTATTGCTCAGCATCTAACATAACAGTACCGTAAAAACCGCCAGTGTTTACACATTATTTAATAATATATTTTTTTAAAGTAATTACATCTTATTTTATCGATATTATATATTTTATTTAAGTTTCAAAAATATAATCTAACACAGTTGGTAATATGTATTTTTGTCGTTGGGTGGGATTTTTATGCGCGAGATGTATTTGTATGTTTGTGTATAAAAATCTGGTTATTTGTAATGAATTTTATTGACGTTTTAAGATAAATATGCAAATATGAATGAATTTAAAATACACAAATTACTGTGTGAACTGATTGAAGCTTGGGAGTAAGTAGTCACGCTAATATGTTGTGTTACAAATCGAAACTGCTATTGTTAGGTTATTTTCTAGATATTTTTTGGTTAAATCTAGTTTAGTGAAATTTTTTTTGTAATTTTTCATATAGTTTTGTTTATTTTACTTATTGTGGTTTGTGTTATTTACTTATTGTGATTTTTGATCGTTATTCTATTGTATATCGGACTAGTTTTAGGTTGTAATCATAGCAAACTGTTACGGCTGTACCATAACAAGATATTTTCTGAGCCGGATTGTTAGTAAGATTGAGGTTGTTAGATTTGTTTATCGTATGAAATTGTTATAAATTTTTTGTATGATTGTGTTGTCATACAATAAACGAGGTTGTAGTTAGTTGTAGAGCAAAAATTAATAATTTGTTTTGAGCCAGGGCCCCTTCACCTGCGGCAGCCTATGTCACAGTAACTCTTAGATATGGTTGATGCTCTTGAAGTAAATACACATGTTAACATAGAGTCCGTAGTACAGTTCTTGGTACTTGAATCAAATGTTATTAACAGTTAATGGGAAAAAGTGTCAGTACTTGGAGTTTAAAAATAAACATAACGTTAAAGAAAGTAGAGAAGTGGATGTATTTATTCATAATAATAGTTTAGAGCATATAGAAACAGTAAAGTTCCTAAGAGTATCTCTAGATAGATCTTTGTCTTGGCACTTCTATACCAATCTAATTTGTGGTTAAATGTCATCTGGGGTATTTGCACTAAAACAAATTGCCAGATTAAATGATAAAAAATTACTAATGGCAGCTTATCATGGCCTCATTCTGTCTCATATCCGTTATGGTATCTTAGTATGGGGTAATTCTAGCATGGGTAATATGAATAGGGTTTTTAAAATTCAAAAGAAAGCTATTAGGTGTATGGTGGGAGCTAACTAGCTAACCTCATCCATACCACTATTTAAGCAACTTAAATTGCTTGCAGTTCCCTCTCTCTACATTTTTGAGGTGATTATGTATGTTAGGCAAAATAATTTCATGCAGAATTTCAATGTTCACAATCATAACACGAGAAACAGGAATGATTATTATGTGGCTAATCACTCCACAAAATTATTTGAACAAAAACCTACTTATACAGGGAGAAAATTCATGAATAAATTACCCCAATTTTTAAAATGTTGTGAGGATTTGAATTCCTTTAAAAAAAATCTGAAAAATTAATTGATCGGTAAAACTTTTTATAGCGTACAAGACTTTCTTTGTTGATAGTAGTGATACATTGTGTAATTCTTATATTAATTTCAGGTGTTATAACTGACATGTCCTATACTCCTCCCGGAGTCTCCAGGGCGCAAAAAAAAAAAAAAAAAAAAAAATATATATATATATATTATTTTATTAAACATCCTATGTAGGATTTTTAAACAGCCGTATTGTTTAAAATTGAAATATATATTTTCTAACCACCAGAATACGGTAACATAAAACACTTACCAATGTTTATAGCGCTTTCGTGTATCTTGTACACATCTTCAGTAAATTAACATTTATTACAAGTCAAAATTTAAAACTTCCTGCTCCTACCATGGTAGATAAGGAATAGTCGATTCTTATATTAAAAACAGTCTTGCCAACTTAATCAGTTGATTGTCGTATTCAATTTGTGTGTTCATTAATTTCTCCCTGCTATTGTATTTATAAATATAATATTTTTCCAGAATTTCAATTTCATTTTGTTTGTTATTTATTTCTAATATTTCTAGATTATTTTTTATATATTTTTTATATTTAATTTTATATATAATTATAATATAATTTTATATTATAATTATTTTATATATTCAATATGTCGAATATAAAAAATAATCTAGAAATATTAGAAATAAATAACAAACAAAATGAAATTGAAATTCTGGAAAAATATTATATTTATAATTACAATAGCAGGGAGAAATTAATGAACACACAAATTGAATACGACAATCAACTGATTAAGTTGGCAAGACTGTTTTAAATATAAGAATCGACTATTCCTTATCTACCATGGTAGGAGCAGGAAGTTTTAAATTTTGACTTGTAATAAATGTTAATTTACTGAAGATGTGTACAAGATACACGAAAGCGCTATAAACATTGGTAAGTGTTTTATGTTACCGTATTCTGGTGGTTAGAAAATATATATATATGTATATATATAAAGATGTACTAAGAAATGTTTCTTCTCTTCACTGCGCTTACATCTATACTAGTCTATACTTCTAAACTAATATAATAAATAAGAAACGTCTTGTTTGTTTGTTTGTCTGTTTGTATGAGGTGGTAATCTCAGAAACTACTTAACCGATTTTAACAAAATCTTTCATCGTTGCATAGCTCTTAGAGCTTCCTGATCAATATAGGCTATTTTGCAACTTTAATTAACTTTAATTAAGTGAGTTAAGCAACTTAAACTGTGACGATGTCGCTTGTTTTAGTTTATCGGGTGCATAACACTTTTATTTTTTCTACATACTCTGGATGGTGTATTTTTTGGGCTAGAAGCACGATTCAACTTTTATATTTCATAGAAAAATGTGAATGAAGTGAAGGTGTCATTTGCAGCGTGGAAAGTAGATGCTTTTCAGAGGGCTTGACATGCTGATTAGCATACTTTTCCAGTGAGTGAGTTGTAGCAGTGGTAAACCACCTCACTCCTCGTTTTATGTATTAAAACCTCTCTTTGGTTCAAACCAGCCTGCAGGCTGATCACCTAAACAACCTAAATTAAAATGTTAATTTGAGCTTGTTCACTTCTTTCTAGATCTTGGATCAGTGTTTGTTGTTTTTGTTGATGTCAATTATTTTTACTTTCTCTTGCCTATATGAATATATAGGAAGGAAAGTATTGTTTTCATGTCCATTTTTCCAAATCGAGTTTTCACCGGATCTATACGTTTCAGACCCCCTGAACCCAAAAAACATGTTTTTAGCGATTGGTCTGTGTGTGTGTGTGTGTCTGTGAGTGTGTGTGTATACAAAATGTCTCAAGAACGGAACATCATACGAACTTGAAACTTAAGCTACATACCTCTACCGGACCCGACACGAACATTTTCATCAAAATTAGTCAACCGGAAGTAGTAGTTTATTCGTGTAATTTTTCACTTTTTTGCGATTTTCTCAAAAACTGGTCCTGCGATTTTTTTTTAAATCGCCTGGTGTACTCAATTTTTTATTCTCTACATGATAGGGTAGGCGCCATGTTGGTTGAAATTCTGTGTGAGGCTGTTTTGACGTTAAAACATAGTTTTTTTAAGATTATGGCTTTAATATGCAATTTAGCGCAAAAATTTATTTAATAAAAGTTGTAGAGAATTTAAAATCCTACAACTTTTATTTCAAACATTTTTTTGTATAACGCTTAGTTTAGCGGTAATTTGCGATTTTCTGATTTTTTTCTCACGAAAACGTGTGAAAAATCGATTTTTTTAACATTTCGGCCTTAGTATGCGTTTTACGACAAAAGTGTATAGAATTAAATTTATAGAAAATTACGAGATCTACAACTTTTATTTAAAGCATTTTTCTCTACAGAGCCTAGTTTAGCGTGAAAGTGTGATTTTCCGTTTTTTTTAAGCCAAATTGAGTTCGATTTTCATTTTGCATCATTCACTCATGATTAAAATAAGGTTATGTTTTTGAGGTTAGTGTTTTGTTTATTTCTAATATTTTATTAATAATGTTAGGTTTATTATTAATTATTTGCATTGGCAAGAGAAAGTTGTGTGAGTGTTTCACACCAGATTTTTTTTGAATATTGATGAGTGTTTGAAGTGTATAATGGTGAATGAGTGCAGGCCTACAGTAACCTTTTAACAGCCTATAGCTATCCTCATCCTGATCCTTAATCCCTAATCCTTAATCCTTAATCCTATGTGTTGTTTGTTTAGAGAATGTCTGAGTGAAACGGTGGATCCACTTCCTTATTACAAATCTTATGTTAGGTCGGCCGTTTCGCCCGAAGAATGCCTCGAGAACGTGCTCAGGTACAACAGCGACTTGGCCGGAAGGAAACGCGGCGTCAATGAGTTGGCCATCAAACAGATCGTCCAACAAAACAAGTGCAACAACCCCGAGAAATTCATCTCCAAATATGAATTTCTCAAAGCAAAGAAGTAAGTACACATTTACAGTTGAGCCACTGTTGTTAGTTTGCTCCTCCTTCTGTCAACAAACTAAAGCCACCTACTGCAGGGTGCACGCTACACTCCACCACTTTACAAATGTTTATTGTATGTGATATTTAATTCAATAGGGTTCATGACAAGCCTACGGAAGTATACTGGGTCTAAGTTATGTTAGCGTGATGTATGAATGCGCAATAGTACATCTCGTGGCGTTAGTAGGCGAGGCATCGTTGTAGTGGGGGTACAAAGCGAACTAATAGCCTAGTCCACGTCAGTCACATTCCAACCTTCAGTCTGTTAACATTGAAGAGTATACGTTTCGCTTCACTAGTATTTTCAATACAATTATTACTCATAATGCTATCTCTCTCAGGTACTCAATCTCTCTCACTCAACTTCTCCACCACTCCAATACCATCCATCCGTACTACCTGCGCAGAAATCACGCTAAGATAACTTAGTTATACAGTAAGCAGTAGCAAAAACAAATTTTGGTGGTAAGTGATAAATTTATCACATTGGTGATAAACTTTCAGTTCATCAATTTTATCTTGACGTGTCCTATACTCCCTTTGGAGTCTCCAGGATGCAAGTAACAAAAAAAAAAAAAAAAAATGTCATATTTCTATAAAGTTAACTACTTTTTAAATTATAACTGGCCTTCGGGCCAGCCCAGTCAGTCAGCTGGTGGAAAGTCGCTATTATTTGTTTAGTAACACTGGTTGGGCAAGCGACTTTGTATGGTGACCAGTTGACAGCCATCCATGAACAAACTCTACTGTGGGTCCCTGTTCAAATTCATGTCTAATCCTCGTCTAAAAAATACAGCAAAAAGCAGCGATCAAATTGGGTAGTTGTCAACAATGTACAATTCCCGATAGCAAATAAAAGCTAATAAAAAAAAATTATAACTACTTAAAAGTACTAAAAACTTCAGTCATGATTATAATTTTTTTTTTTTTTTTTGGTTTAACGTCCGATTGTTCTGTAATTACTGCTAATGCAGACGGTGAAGGATGAAATGATATTTTGCAACGTATGAAAATATGCCAAGCCTGACATGATTATGATGTAGCCCTAACAATTTCATTTATAAAAATACTTTTAAAAGTATTTTTTGTATTTAAATACTTTGAAAGTAGTATTTTGTTGTTACTTTTTAACCAACGTGTAGACATTTTGATATAATACGCATGCTCAGTGACGTCATTATTTTTGTTTCCATTAGGAGCAAACTAACAGAGGCTGGACATTTATTTAAAACCGTTGTAGTAGATTTTATATGTAATCGGTGGCACATCACCTTATCTTGTTTATTATTGCAGGAGAAAGAAATGTTGGCTATTTGGTTGCAAATTAATTACTATTTGCACAATATTGTTTCGAACCACAAACCTCCCATCATTAAATAAATGATTTAACAAGGTATTTAACAAGCTAGTCTTCAGGCGCTGAAGTATCGCCCTCGAGGAAGGAGATGTTTGGGGCGTCCAAGAAAGAGATGGTGTGATGTTGGAACAGGCGATTGGCCTAATCCGTAAAGGAGATGATGATGATGATGATTAGAAGAACGGAAAGTAATGACTCTATAGTAGTATTATGCTATAGTTTCATCCTGAAAAACAAAACGGATTTATTCGATAAGCACATGGCTGTGGAAAGGGTAAACGTGGGAGAACCGCATTGCGTTACAATTTATTACCCTTACATTACAAATGAAATTTACTTTTTTTCATTTTGTAAAATAACCTCATATTAGGATGAATACTTTTGGGCAAATCGGGAAAGAATCTATATATTAATAGTGAGCAGGTTTTTTTTCAACACGATTTTAACCACCTGAACCTTCATCGATTTTCCCCGAAGTGGGCTCAAATGAATCGTCTGTTCGAGTAGGTTTGCAGAAAACTATCCAAAAACAAATATTTCAATTTATGACCATAAATAGGAGGTTTAAAATAGATTGGAGAGGGGGCAAGTTCAACGAACTGAAGTATAGGCCTCTCTCTTTCTCTATCTATCCCTCCCACATCTCACACAGCTATTTCAGTTTGGAGAGGGGCCAAGTTTAGTATTGGTTGATCAGAGTTGTTTTCCAGTTATTACTTGAACTAAGTAGAGTAATAATGTTAGAAGCAACTACATCATCAAAACACTATTTTCTTCAAGCAACCACACTGATTTCATTTTCTTCTCGATAATATATTCAGGAAATTAATTTCCTATTTCTTCTCTTACTCTGCTTCTCTTTTTATTTTTTTAATGGATAGTCGTCCATTAGGGGGACGACCAAGAGGAAGGAGACAAGGCACGCCTCAAAGTGCTCAAACGGAATTAGTTCGTTAGACACCTTATTATAATGCGCGAAGGCAAAATTCAATTAGATAAAACCCGAAATAATTTGGAAATTAGTAACACTGGAAATCTAAGAATAAATCTAAGAATGTACGAAAATTTTCTTCATTTAGAAGTGATAACAGGGGCAGCCAGAGGCAGAAGGGTTTTACTACCGTGGTTAGATCTAACCCCTTCGGACGGTACTTGGCTATTTACATTTAAGAGAAGACAGTTCCCCATCCATTTAGCATTTGCGATTACAATAAATAAATCCCAAGGCCAAACATTTAACAAAGTTGGCCTTTATCTGCCACAGCCGGTATTTTCACATGGACAATTGTACGTTGCTATGTCACGTGTCAGATCATTTGATAGCCTAAAAGTTCAAATAATGCCACACAAAAATAAAACAAAAAATTGTTGTTTACAGAGAAGTTCTATAAAAACAAATTTACACTTTTGTGCGGGTTTTCCCGCACAGGTTCACCTAGTACTCATTAAAACTATGTAAAAATTACAAAAATTGGTTGCGTAGAACTCTGTATTTAGGAGTTAATAGATTGGAAGTGCCCATTACAGACAGGTGGAGTGTCAAATATTGTTTACACTCAATCTGTTAGTTGCAGGGCTGAAATAAATAGTTGTTTCTTATCACTTGGTCAGCCAATTAAATGACTGAATCATTTAATAAGAGAAGAGGTGTGGGGGTATGTTAGGTGACACTAATCACAGTTATCTCCTCTGAAAGTAATCAATTTCATTATACAGGTGGACCCTGTGGTGAATGAAGTGAAGGTGTCATTTGCAGGGTGGGCTCGGCATGTTGATAAGTGTACTTTTCCACTGAGTGAGTTGTGGTAATGGTAAACCACCTCACTCCTCGTTTTACTTAGTAAAACCTCTAGAGAGGTTCAAACCAGCCTACAGGCTGATCACCTAAACAACAGATTGTAAGTGATTTTGCATTTTTAATATATACAGTAGCGTGCAAATTAATCCGAACACAGATGTTATGTAATGAAAGTAACTTTATTGTTGAAAAAATATATACACATTCTATTTGTTAATGTTTAATAACTAATATGGCCACCTTTATTGTTTATCATTTCACGTATGCGATTTGGCGTAGATTCGATTAGTGTACTGCACATTTTTTAAATTTCTTCGTCACGAAACCATACCGATATTATTGCTGCAATGAGGTAATTTTTTGTAGTACAATCCATTTTTGACAGTTGTTTTTTCACTATTGCTTAAAGATTTTCAATCGGGCTTAAATCTGCGAAATTACCTGGCCATGTCAACACTTTAACGTTTTTTGTTCGAAAAATGCTTTCACGTTTTTTGCCAGTATGGCGTGGCGCTAAATCTTGTTGAAACACTCCATTGCCGCATGGAAATTTTGTTTGCAGTTGTGGCACAACCTTTGACTTAAGAATTTGGATAAATTCATCGCTTTTTAACATACTATTTACTGGGACTAATGAACAAGGACCTTCAAATGTGAAACAACCCCAAAACATTTTTTTCTGGGGATGTTTAATTGATTTTTTGGATATGAGTCGGTGATGTTCTTTCATCTGCTGATTTCCGAACATAAGAAACTTTTTGCCCCTGAACATAAAAACGGGATTAATCAGAGAACATTACATTTTTCCAGTCTGCAGCAGTCCACTTAGCATGTACTTTGGCCCACAATAACCGTTTTTTGCACATTGCTTGGGTCAAAAGTTGTTTTTTAGCCGGTCGATGAGCTTTCCGTCCAGCATCAAGAAGTCGGCGTCTAACAGATGTCGCATGCAAATTCATTCCACTGGCTGCAAGCTGTCAATTTAAGTCCACAGCACTTAATTTTGGTTTCACGTTACTAATTTTGGTTCTCACTAATAACCGATCCTGAGTCGCAGTGGGTTTTCTTTGACGGTACTTTTAAATTTTCCCGTTCTGCCGTTCCGAATAAATCATCAATATTGCGTTTGAACTGGGAGTGTACTCTACGAGAAACCACCTCGCCAGCCAACAAATCTCAAAGTTAACCGTGGAAGTTCTCGAAGATTTGTTGGCCAGCGAGGTGGTTTCTCATTGAGTACACTCCCGGTTCTACGGAATTTATTTATCAAACGCAATATTGATGATTTATTCGGAACGGCAGAACGGGAAAATTTCAACTGAAACTTATCTTGCACACATTTGTAAGATTTACTCGGTATGTAAGTCTCTACAATAAACACATTTCTCATGATGAATAGAGTGTACCAAATGATTATGTCATTTGGATTACAGAAGTAAACCGATGAGTTAGATTTGTGTTCAACACTCGAGTCGGTGCGCTGAAAAATACGACCGATGTAAGACTCGATTGTCGTGAAGCAAGCTAATTGTTGTTTTGTGTGCCAGGTTGGACATCCTAGGTCCTTTCATGAACCTTGTGATCCAGTTGAAGGATGACAAGAAGTTGAGGGAAATACTGAAGCGCAAGTATCAAAAGGAGAACAAAGAAGTGAGTCTGATGTCCGTACCTCTGTCGTGCCCTTCCATCCGTACTAACGTCAACAACTTGAAGGAAGAAGATGTACCTCAGGTCTGTATTAGAGAAGAGACAAAAGAACTGTCACGGTTAATTATAATTGACGGTGACCACAGTTATTCAGATAGGCGAGTAACCGTTCCCCAGTCACTGTTACAAAGATCGCTTACTCTTCTGTCACTGGATGACAGGACGACACGGCGAATGTTCACCGTACTTCTACAGATATAGTACAGACGTCTCGTTCTCCAGTCACTGTTACAAAAATCACTTACTTACTCGTTCACTGTTCACTATCACTTTTAAGACAGACTGAATGCTTTACTTTAGAAACTAGTGAAAAAATTCACTCATTCATTCACTGTTCACAGTTACACAATACGCCATATAGTAGCTACGTAAGATATGTTGGTCTGTTCACCTTCACTGGGCTTAGTGATCTCCAATCTCTTTTACTTCAATTTTTACGCACTCTTCTCTCTCCCTCTCTCAATCTCTTTCCCTTGTTATGTTTTTCATCTACTAGACTAAACAACACAAGGGTAGTTCCTTTACATTTCTGATCATGGTAACATAATTATATTACAGTGTTTTTTTTTACTGCACGGCGCGTTCTACCTAGCTATTTTATTTATATTGTGCACTGTTAATTTTTTCAGTTGTAAATTGTTTCTTGTACTTTCTCTTTTTTTACACAAATTTTTTTTTTTTATTACTAATTTAGAATACCTTGGGTTAATCAGTTTTAGGCTAAATTTTTATTTCAGTTATATATGTAGCCCATTTTTTAAATTTATCAAAACTTCAGTTGTTATTATCGTGAAATAACAACTGAAAACATTATGATTGTTATTCCATGATAACAACTGAAAAATATACTAAGTGTATGTGCGCTGTTATAATTTAATCACTAGTAAGTATTAAAAGTAACGGTGAACGCAAAATCATTGTCACCGTGACCACGGTGACTGGTTGAAACAGTGAACGCTCTTCACTAGTCTGTTTTACAATTTAGCTGGCTATAAATCAGCTGTTTAACAGCTGATTTTCGGAGATGAAGGTTCCTGGTTCAAATCCTAGTGAAGGTGGTTACTTTTATACGGATTTGAATGGTGGACAGTGGTTGTGGGTGTACTTTGATGGTTGGGGTTCAATTAACCATACTCTCTCAGAAATGGTCGGCCTGAGTTTGGACAAGAGTACACAGTCTCATTTACACGTCATACATATCATTCTCATCTCATTGGGTCATCGGGTTGCTTATTGTTCTCAATTGAACAGATTGCAACTTACACATATTAGGAATTAAAAAAAAGTGTTCTAAAAATATAATGAATTTATATAATAAATTTCACTAACCTTCTTTTTAAACTGCGTCGACTTTTATTTTTACTTACACGTGTTTCAGTGGATCCACCACCATCACAGTAAATAACATATAATTGAAACAAAAAAAATTTTTTATTTATTAAAAATCTATAGAAGATTATACATCTTCAATTATATTTGTATTAAACTAATTTAAAATTAATTTATTTTAATTTATTCCTTCTCATATTTACTGTAGATAGCAGCAGCAGTCAATATCACTTCATCATTCCTAAATTTGACCTGTTCATTCAAAATGTCCTGCTTTCGCTCCTTTAAATATTTATAAATATGGAACATCTCATATTTTTCAATTTTATTTTTATTTTCTATATTACATTGTTCTATTATATTAAAATGTTTGTCTATTTCACCAAATTTATGTTTTTCCTTTTTTATATGACTGGTATAGTTAGATATAATGTAGTCACATTTCAGTGCTTTTTTACGTTCATTATTCCTCACTTGAAAATTACAACTAGTCATACCAAGTAATTGTACAGTTGAGCTGTTCTTAGTTTGCTCCTATTGTGAACAAACAAAAGCCACCTACTACAGGGTGCACGCTAGAGTCAGCGACTTTACGGATGTCGTATTCCTATTAAGTTAACTATTTTTTAAATTATAACTACTTAAAACATAAGTGATGATATGATGTAGGCCTAACAATTTCATTTAGAAAAATACTTTTAAAAGTATTTTCTATTTAAATACTTTTGAAAGTATTTTGTTGTTACTTTTTAATCAGCGTGTACTCATTTTGATATAATGCGCATGCTCAGTGACTTGGTCATTATTTGTTTACATTATTAGGAGCAAACTAAGAGAGGCTGGACTGTAGATGTAGTCATTCAAATAATTGTAGATGTCATGCCAACAGAAGGATGAGGGTGACCCTCCTCCCTCTTCCAGGTCAGTGGTATCTTGCCTATAGGAGAGAGAATCTTATTCGTAATTCACTGTACGTTCTGAAAAATCAGAGTGGAGTAAGGTAATGGTGATTAAAACTGTAAAATTCTAAAGCAAAAAGCCAATTGTTGTTTGTGTTTGTGTGTTTTGTAGGTGTGCAGTAAATTGAGCAAAGTAGCGGCGCAACTGCAAGGGAAAAAGTCTCGTAATAAGAAACCGGAATCGAGGACGATGGGAGGCCACGCTTCATCGTCGTTTACAGATTTCACCAACTGGAGCACTTTCAGGCCGCACATGTCCATGGACTTTATCGACGAAGCGAATGTCTCTCCTGCTGCCCCGATCTGTAATTTATTCAATTTTATTTATTTTAATTTATTTATTAAATACAACATACATTTACTAATTCGCGCATAGGAGGAGCGTGTGCGTGCGCGGGAATGAGTTGTACATTATTATATAGGGTGATTCATTTAACAGCGGCCTTCAGCACTCAATTGGATTCAAATAGTAAATGATAAATAGAATTACTTAATACATAGTTTTACATATTCATTTAAAATTTATGTACAAATTTCAACTTCACCTTTACAGTAGATGCTGAAAGTGGCGTCCTTCAATGCTTACACATTTTTGCGCTCGTTCAATGTTATTAATGCACACACGACGCGATACGGAAACGTCTATACAGCTTGAATGGCTGCCACGATGTTATTCTTTAGCTCATGTATACTGTGGGGGTCTGTTTGGTAAATAGTTCCTTTTAAATAACCCCGTAGAAAAAAATCGCACATACTCAATTTGGGTGAACGAGGAGGTCACAAATCTTTACTAACAACTCGCATGGGAAAAGCCTGATTGATATGAGATAGGGACTGGCGAGACGTGTGACATGTTGCACCATCTTTTTTTTTTTTTTTTTAAATCCCTAATTTGTGTACGTTGCAATCTGTTCAATTGAGAACAATAAGCAACCCTATCACCCAATCAGATGAGGATGATAATGTGTATGACGTGTAAATGAGGTGGTGTAGTCTTCTACAGACACACTCACTGAGTATGGTTAATTGAACCCCAACCATCAAACTACACCCACAACCACTGTCTACCATTCAAATCCGTATAAAAGTAACTACCTTTACTAGGATTTAAACCAGGAACTTTCGTCTCCGAAAATCAGCTGTTAAACAGCTGATTTTGGCGATGACTTTACCTCTAGACCAGCCCGGTGGGTATTGCACCATCTTGCTGGAAAAAATTGTACTCTATAATAATATAATAATTAAATAATAATATAAATTGTAGTATAAAGGCCAGTCGATCACTTCGTGATCAGTGCTGCCCCAATACAGCATATGAAAATTACTGCAGTGGCTATAAATTAAATTACTCGAGCGACGGGCTGCTTTTAAATGAATCACTCAGTATATAAATTATCGATCAGTAATTATTACTAAAAGTATTGTGACACTTATCGCTAAGGTCCGTTTCAAGATCTAGGTAATTAAATAATTAATACGCTAAAGTTTACAACCTGTGGTGAACGAAGTGAAGGTGTCATTTGCAGAGTGGAAAATATGTGCTTTTCAGAGGGCCCGGCATGCTGATAAGCATACTTTTCCACTCAGTGAGGAAGGCAATGGTAAACCACCTCACTCCTTGTTTTACTTAGTAAAACCTCTACAGGTTCAAACCAGTCTTTTGGCTGATGACCTAAACAACAAAGTTTACAATTACAAATATTTATTACACTAAAAGATTTACAAAATAAATAATGAACTAATTCAATAAATAACTTAATAATTTACTTAAAATAAATAATAAACTAATTATTATAATGAAGTAACACGATAAATAACTTAAATAATTTACTTAGTACTTCTTACAATAATAATACACAAAGCACCTACAGTTGAGCTGTTGTTAGTTTGCTCCTCCTTCTGTCAACAAACAAAAGCCACCTACTACAGGGTGCACGCTAGAGTCTGTGACTTTACGGATGTCGTATTCCTATTAAATTAGCTATTTTTAAAATTACAAGTACTTAAAGTAGTAAAAACATCAGTCATGATATGATGTAGGACTAACAATTTCATTTAGAAAAATACTTTTAAAAGTATTTTCTATTTAAATACTTTTGAAAGTATTTTGTTGTTACTTTTTATTCAGCGTGTACACATTTTGATGTAATGCGCATGCTCAGTGACGTCATTATTTGTTTACATTAGGAGCAAACTAACAGAGGCTGGACTATACAGAAAAAGATAGTATAACACAATACGTTGGAACCGTTAACCTGATATAACGCCCCGATACACACGCAATAAACACTCGTCACAGATCAAACGGTTACTAACTCACCGACCGCACTCGGGGTTCTATTTATATACAAGCGGTTCAAAGAATCATGCCGAAATTCGATACAAATAATAAAGTACAAAAAAAACCCTTTATAAATGAGTACTAGAAAAATCTATTGTAAACAAGTCAACAATAGATCTTTTGTAAATAGAAAGTGTAATCAACCGGCCCTTTCATAAATAGTTGTACAACAATAACCTTTTATAAATAGGTACACTTTTATTGTTACTATTGTCGTATTGTTACTTTTTCACTCTATTATCTACTCTTTACCATTTTATGAATGAAGTACTAGAAATTTCTCAAACCATACTCTTCTTCAATATTGTCACAATATTTTTAACAATTTTTACTTTCTCTTGCCTATATGAATATATAGTAAGGAAAGTTATTATTTTATTAAACATTATTTTCCTTTGTTTGCACCACTACATATATGATAATGAACAGCCAAAACAAAACAAGATTAAATATAAAACTCACCTCAGAGTATTATATTCATTCAAGATCTTTCGTTTCCCTCGGATACATCATCAGGAATTAAAACACACTAATCACACATATAACAAAAGACATTAAAACAATTATGGTTGACGACCACGTCAATTATTCCCTATATCATAAACCATTCCGCGCGCGGTTATTCAGTGATTCGGCCGAATAACCGCGTGCGGAATGGTTTATGATTATGGAATTATTGACGTGGTCGTCAACCATAATTGTTTTAATGTCTTTTGTTATATGTATGATTAGTGTGTTTTAATACCTGATGATGTATCCGAGGGAAACGAAAGATCTTGAATGAATATAATACTCTGAGGTGAGTTTTATATTTAATCTTGTTTTGTTTTGGCTGTTCATTGTCATATATGTAGTAAGGAAAGTATTGTTTTCATGTCCCACTCTTCACCCACCATATACGAGGTGTGTTCAAAAAGTAACGGGAATTTTTAAATTTCGCGGGTTTGGATAGTCCGATTGTAAAAATTTTTTTTTATTATGTTGGTACACATGCCCCGGATGTACGATAAAATTTTCAACAATATTCATTGCTTAGTTCTTAAGTGGAAGCCGCTAAGGTTAGACGTGTTTTTCGAGCACGGCTATTTTTGTTTGTTAAAAAAAATGGATCAAAGAATTTGTATTAAATTTTGCGTGAAAAATGAAATAAAGTGTGTGAAATGTTAACAAAGGCATATGGTGAGTCTGCTATGAGTAAAAAAAGGATTTACGAGTGGTATAAGCGTTTCCAAAATGGCCGCGAAAACGTTGAAGATGACAAACGACCCAGACGTCCAAGCACATCAACAACCGATGAAAACGTGAAAAAAGTGAAAGAAATGGTTATGAACGATCGCCGAATCACAATCAGAGAAGTCAGTGATGATGTTGGCATATCGATTGGCTCATGCCATGAAATTTTTTCGGATGTTTTGGGTATGAAACGTGTGGCAGCAAAATTTGTTCCAAAATTGTTGAATTTCGAACAAAAACAGCGGCGAATGGAAGTTGCTCAGGAGTCACTAAATGAAGTTGACAACGATGCGGATCTACTCAAACGTGTTATAACAGGTGACGAAACATGGGTTTACGGATACGATGTCGAAACTAAGACTCAATCGTCCCAGTGGAGGCATTCTGGATCGCCAAGACCGAAAAAGGTTCAACAAGTGCGGTCGAATGTGAAAGTTATGCTCACTGTGTTCTTCGATTTTAATGGCATAGTGCATCATGAATTCTTGCCACAAGGTCAAACAATCAATAAGGAGTACTACCTACAAGTTCAACGCCGTTTGCGTGAAGCAATCCAAAAAAAACGCCCGGATTTGTGGCAAAACAATTCATGGCTTTTGCACCACGATAATGCAGCTGCTCACACTTCATTGCTTGTTCGTGAATTTTTGGCCAAAAACAAAACTGTAACGATGCCCCAGCCTCCATATTCGCCAGACATGGCTCCATGTGACTTTTTTCTATTTCCAAAAATAAAGAGAACATTAAAAGGCCGTCGTTTTACAAGCATAGATGACATTAAAAGCGAATCGGTGAAAGAGCTAAAAGCTATCACAAAGATCAAGTTTCAGAAGTGTTTCGAGGATTGGAAAAAGCGTTGACACAAGTGTATTGCATGCGAAGGGGACTACTTCGAAGGCGACAATATTAATGTAAATGAATAAATAAATATTTTTTTCAAAAAACGAAAATTCCCGTTATTTTTTGAACAAACCTCGTACACCTAAACAGACCCCCTCAACCCACACATACAACTGCTTTTTACCTATTGCTATGTGTGTGTGAACAGAATATCTCAAGAACGGAACATCGTACGAACTTGAAACTTAAGTTACATACCACTACCGGACCCGACACGAACATTTTCATCAAAATCGGTCAACCGGAAGTAGTAGTTTATTCGTGTAATTTTTCACTTTTTTGCGATTTTCTCAAAAACTGGTCCTACGATTTTTTTACAAATCGCCTGGTTTATTCAATTTTTTATTCTCTACAAGATAGGGTAGGCACCATGTTTGCTGAAATTCTTGGTGAGGCTGTTTTCACATAAAGAAATAATTGTTTTTTCACGATTACGGTTTTAATATAAATTTTAGTGCAAAAATTTATATAATAAAAGTTGTAGAGAATTTATAAACCTACAACTTTTATTGCAAACAATTTTTTGTTTAACACTTAGTTTAGCAGTAATTAGCGATTTTCTGTTTTTTTTCTGACGAAAACGTGTGAAAAATTGATTTTTTAAAGATTTCAGCCTTAGTATGCATTTTACGACAAAAGTGTATGTAATTAATGTTATAGGAAATAAAAAGATCTACAATTTTTTTTTAAAACATTTTTCTCTATAGAGCCTAGTTTAGTGTGAAAGAGTGAGTTTCCGTATTTTTAAGCTGAACTGAGGTCAATTTTCATTTTGCGTCTTTCAGTCATGATTAAAATAAGGTTATATTTTTAGAGGTTGGTTTTTTGTTTATTTCTAATGTTTTATTACTAATGTTAGGTTATATTGTTAATTATTTGCACTGGCAAGAGAAAGTTGTGTGAGTGTTCAACACCAGATTTTTATTACACACCTTACTGAAACTTATCTAGTTATGAAATTCTAAATAATTAAAATTTACTAAAAACCAATATTAGTATTCCTAAGTTAGAAAAATTACACCATTTTCTACAGAAAATCCGCTCAGCTCACTAAAACACTATGCAGGATACAAACTATTATACAATATCGTTAATTAATTATTTTAAGCGATCACAGATTAAAGTTTTCAAGAAATACGTTTATAAATTATAATGGAGAAATCCTGGCAAAATTCTGTTTGCAATTTAAGTTTACAATACCTATTACAAAATTTACTTTCAACCAAATAAAATTTACAAAAACCAATAAATGTTCCTACTTAATTAAAAATCTGGTGTTGAACACTCACACAACTTTCTCTTGCCAGTGCAAATAATTAACAATAAACTTAACATTATTAATAAAACTTTAGAAATAAACAAAAAATTAATCTCAATAAACATAACCTAATTTTAATCATATATGAAAGACGCAAAATGAAAATCGATCTCAGTTTGGCTTAAAAACATGGAACATCACTCTTTCATGCTAAACTAGGCTCTTTAGAGAAAAATGCTCTAAATAAAAGCTGTAGATCGTTTAATTTCCTATAAATTTAATTATATACAGTTTTGTCGTAAAATGCACACTAAGGCCGAAATCTTAAAAAAAAATAGATTTTTCACACTTCGTGAGAAAAAAACAGAAAATCGCTAATTACCGCTAAACTAAGCGTTATACGAAAAATTGTTTGAAATAAAAGTTGTAGGATTTCAAATTCACTACATTTTTTATTATTATTATTATTATTATTATTATTAGCCGTAGAGCTCCCGAAGTGGAAGACGCTGAGCATTATTCACGATCATTGATTATTGGACTTGGTGTTTTTCTTGATTGCCCACCAGCCTTTCATTTTCTGAGAAAAATCAGCTTTTCTTTCCTCACTCCATCTTGTTCCAACTCTTGGAATTTTAACCTCTGGAATAATCTCCCATTCATTAATTTTTGCAAAAACCAACATACATTTTTTATTATATAAATTTTTGCGCTAAAATGCATATTAAAGCCATAATCTTAAAAAAAAAACAATGTTGTTCCGTGAAAACAGCCTCACCAAGAATTTTAGAAAACATGGTGCCTACCCTATCTTGTAGAGAATAAAAAATTGAATAAACCAGGTGATTTTAAAAAAAATTGTAGGACCAGTTTTTGAGAAAATCGCAAAAAAGTGAAAAATTACACGAATAAACTACTACTTCCGGTTAATTGATTTTGATGAAAATGTTCGTGCAGGTCTGGTAGCGGTATGTAAGTTTCAAGTTTCAAGCTCGTACGATGTTTCGTTCTTGAAATATTTTGTATACACACACACACACAGACCAATCACTAAAAACATGTTTTTTGGGTTGAGGGGGTCTGAAAACGTGTATATTCGGGTGTTGAGTGTATTTGTTATGATCGACATGAAAACAATACTTTCCTTCCTATATATTCATATAGGCAAGAGAAAGTAAAAATTATAATTTCTCTGCTAAAATCCACTCAGCTCACTTGAACACTACGTACGTTACAAACTATTATACAAGACCGTTTAATCAATTATTTTTAATGGATCACAGGTTGACTGACTGGTCGATAAAGTTTTGAAGAGAGAAATGATGGTGCGTATTTCACAATGGTCTGAGGCATTTTAAAATCACATGGCAAAATTTTTTTTTTGTGCCCAGGAGACTCCAGGAGGAGTATAGGACATGTCAGTTATAACACCTGAAATTAATATAAGAATCACACAATGTATCACTACTATCAAGAAAGAATTTAGTAAAATTGAGTACGCTATAAAAAGTTTCACCGATCAAATAATTTTTCAGATTCCTTTTAAAGGAATTCAAATCCTCACAACATTTTAAAAATTGGGGTAATTTATTTATGAATTTTCTCCCTGCATAAGTAGGTTTTTGTTGAAACAATTTTGTGGAGTGATTAGCCACATAATAATCATTTCTGTTTCTCGTGTTATGATTGTGAACATTGAAATTGTGCATAAAATTATTTTGCCTAACTTACATAATCACGTGAAAAATGTAGTGAGAGGGAACTGTAAGCAATTTAAGCTGGTTAAATAGTCGTGTGAATGAGGTTAGCTGGTTAGCTCCCACCATACACCTAATAGCTTTCTTTTGAATTTTAAAAACCCCCTCTATTCATATTACCCATGCTAGAATTACCCCATATTAAGATACCATAACGGATATGAGACAGAATGAGGCCATGATAAGGTGCCATTAGTAATTTTTACTTTCTCTTGCCTATATGAATAATATATAGGAAGGAAAGTATTGTTTTCATGTCGATTTTTCAAAATCAAGTTTTCACAGGATCTACACGTTTTCAGACCTCCTGAACCCAAAAAACATGGTTTTAGTGATTGGTCTGTGTGTGCGTGCGTGTGCGCGCGCGCGCGCGTGCGTGCGTGTGCGTGCGAACAGAATATCTCAAGAACGGAACATCGTACGAACTTCAAACTTGAAACTTAAGTTGCATACCACTACCGGACCCGACACGAACATTTTCATCAAAATCGGTCAACCGGAAGTAGTAGTTTATTCGTGTAATTTTTCGCTTTTTTGCGATTTTCTCAAAAACTGGTCCTACAATTTATTTTAAAATCGCCTCATTTACTTAATTTTTTGTGCTCCACAAGATAGGGTAGGCGCCATGTTTGCTGAAATTCTTGGTGAGGCTGTTTTCGCGTAAAAAAATAATTTTCTTAAGTTTGCGGCTTAAATATGAATTTAAGCGCAAAATTTTATATAATAAAAGTTGTAGAGAATTTAAAGTCCTACAACTTTTATTTCAAACATTTTTTTGTAGAACGCCTAGTTTATCGGTAATGAGTGATTTTCTGTTTTTTTCTCATGGAAACACGTAAAAACTCGATTTTTTAAAGATTTTGGCCTCAGTATGCATTTTACAACAAAAGTGTATATAATTAAATTTATAGTAAATTAAAAGATCTACAACATTTATTTAAAGGATTTTTCTTTACAGAGCCTAGTTTAGCGTGAAACAGTGATTTTCTGTATTTTTAAGCCAAACTGAGGTCCGTTCATTTTGCATCTTTCATGTATGATTAAAATTAGGTTATGTTTATCGAGGTTAGTTTTTTGTTTATTTCTAATTTTTTATTATTAATGTTAGGTTAATTGTTAATTATTTGCATTGGCAAGAGAAAGTTGTGTGAGTATTTCACACCAGATTTTTTTATCTGAATAATTTTATGTGTGAATGGGGTGTGTGGCTTTCGACAGCGACACAAATGTCAAAACAATTACCGCATGAACAGAAAACAATGAGTAGTGAGTGCTACTTTAGAGGCAGCCTGTATCAGGCTACAATGCTGTGGTGGGGGGGGGGGAGCTACTTACTGCGCATGTGCGGCCCGCATGCCACCGTAGTTGGTCATATTTATACACGCTACCACTAGAAGTGGATCAGCTGTGAAACACTCATTCATTCTGCCACTACTATAACAACGCACGCACTGCATTCCACAACAACTACACAGAGGGAGCTGCGACTCAACCAATAGATGGCATACAGGGTTTGTATAAAAAGTAACCAGACTGAACTTAGAAAACGTATTTATTGGCAAAATTTTTTCACTTATTTTCCAGAAATCTTCGAAGTAGTCCCCATTGAAGTCGATAACACTTTGGTATTGGATTTTCCAGTCCCTGAACGCCCCCTGGAAGTCGGCAATCCGTAAAGCTTCTAGAGCCCTCGTCGTAGCGAGTTGAACAGCTTTTAGAGTCCTGAACCGCGTCCTCTTCAGTACTTTCTTGATCTTGGGGAATAGGATAGGAAGAAGTCTGGTGGTGCCGTATCCGGACTGTAGGGAGGCTGTGGCAACGTCGCCCTCGAGTGTTTGGCCAATTCCTCGGTAACGAGCAAACAGGTGTGCGACAGCGCATTGTTGTGGTGAAGGATCCAGGAATCGGCAATCTCCGGACGAACTCGGTGAACCCGGGCGGTCAGTCTTATCGATCTTGACCTCTTCTGTGATTGCTCGGATGCTCAGATGACGGTCAGTGTTCAACACATCACGCACTTTTTGCAAATTTGGGTCCGTGTGACTGGTTGATGGACGTCCGGCGCGCTGTTCGTCGTGGACGTCATCGCGGCCCTCTCGGAAATTCATGTGCCACTGGAAGACTTGAGTTCTGGATATAGCTTCCTCACCGTAGACCTCATTGATCATTTTAAGAGTTTCCGTAGGCGTTTTTTTGAGTTTGACACAAAATTTGATGTTAACACGTTCGATGGTATGCTCCATTTTCACTCCGACAAGATCACTGAACACGCACTGCGCTCTCGCACGATGCTAACCCTCCAAGCGTGTAGAAGCAACCGACTCGGGCCCGCTCCCTTTCCCTCGATCCCCCACCACCACTAGAGCACCAACAACCGGTTTACAAACGTTTTACCCGGGCGTCACAAGCTCAGTTCGGTTACTTTTTATACAAACCCTGTATACTGTGAAATAATGCGATAATGAATTTTGAGTGATTCTGCATAGTAATTGGGTGTTGTCGATGTGATGATTTGTTTCAGCTGCAGTGCCGTCATTATCGCAGGAGAGTATACTGATAGAAGATGTGCTCTCATGTCTGCACGGGTTCCACGGTAAATACATCACTGCCGAACCATTGACAGGCCCGTTTGATCCTAGGACTTTCCAGATAAGTGAATCTGTCGGTAAGAACGCACACACCTGAGTGAGTGGGGTGTAGAAAATGTATTATATCTAGTAGTATAATAGATCCATAACAGACTTGTGCTACTTGCAGTAGTAAACAAACCATCTCATACTTTTTACTTTCTCTCACTTATATGAATATGTATTTACAATCAATCTGTTTGTTGCTGGGCTAAAATAAATAGTTGTGTTTCTTATCACATGGTCACCCAATTAAATGAGTGAATCATTTAATAAGAGAAGAGGTAGAGGTGTGTTAGGTGACACTAATCACAGTTATCTCCTCCTCTGAAAGTAATGAATTTCATTATACAGTTGGATTGTGTGGTGAATGAAGTGAAGGTGTCATTTGCAGAGTGGGCCCGGCATGTTGATAAGGGTACTTTTCCACTGAGTGAGTAGTGGCATTGGTAAACCACCTCACTCCTCTACATACTTAGTAAAATAAAACCTCTACTGGTTCAAACCACCCTTTCGGCTGATGACCTAAACAATATGAATATGTAGGAAGGAAAATATTGTTTTCATGTCACCAGATATACACGTTTTCAGACCCATGAACCCAACAAAACATGTTTTTAGCGTTTGGTCTGTGTCTCTGTGTGTGTGCGAGTGTGCGTGCATGTGTGTAAACAAAATATCTCGAGAACGGAACATCGTACGAACTTGAAACTTGAAACTTAAGTTACATATCACTACCGGACCCGACACGAACATTTTCATCAAAATCGGTCAACTGGAAGTAGTAATTTATTCATATTGTAATTTTTCACTTTTTTGCGAATTTCTCGAAAACAATTTCTACAATTTTTTTTTCAAAATCCCTTTATGTACATTTTGTTATGGGGTACATGATTGGGTGTGCGCCATGTTTGCTGAAATTCTTAATGAGACTGTGCTTTCCTAGCAAAAAAATTTTTTTAAGATTGCGGCCTTAATACACATTTTAGAGCAAAAGTGTATTTGTAATCAATGTTGTAGAACATTTATAAACCTACAACTTTTATTTCAAACATTTTCTTTTGTATTACGCTTTGTTTACCTACAATTAGTGATTTTATTTATATATTTTTACTTTCTCTTGCCTATATGAATATATAGGAAGGAAAGTATTGTTTTCATGTCGATTTTAAGAAATCGAGTTTTCACCGGATCTATACGTTTTCAGACCCCCTGAACCCAAAAAACATGTTTTTAGCGATTGGTCTGCGTGTGTGTGTCTGTGAGTGTGTGTGTATACAAAATATCTCAAGAACGGAACATCGTACGAACTTGAAACTTGAAACTTAAGTTACATACCCTTACCGGACCCGACACGAACATTTTCATCAAAATCGGTCAACCGGAAGTAGTAGTTTATTCGTATAATTTTTCACTTTTTTGGGATTTTCTCAAAAACTGGTCCTACAACTTTTTTAAAAATCGCCTCATTTACTCAATTTTTTATTCTCTACAAGATAGGGTAGGCGCCATGTTTGCTGAAATTCTGGGTGAGGCTGTTCTCACGTAAAAACATTTTCTTTTTAAGATTGCGGCTTTAATATGCATTTTAGCGCAAAATGTTATAATAAAAGTTGTAGAGAATGTAAAATTCTACAACTTTTAATTCCAACATTTTTTTGTATAACGCTTAGTTTAGCGGTAATTAGCGATTTTCTGTTTTTATCTCACGAAAACGTGTGAAAAATCGATTTTTTTTAAGATTTCGGCCTTAGTATGCATTTCACGACAAACGTGTATAATCAAATTTATAGAAAATTAAAAGATCTACAATGTTAATTAGAGCATTTTTCTCTACAGACCCTAGTTTAGCGTGAATGAGTGATTTTCCGTATTTTTAAGCCATACTTAGGTTGATTTTCATTTTCCGTCTTTCACTCATGATTAAAATAAGGTTATGTTTTTTGAGGTTAGTTCTTTGTTTATTTCTAATGTTTTATTACTATTGTTAGGTTACATTGGTCATTATTTGCATTGGGAAGAGAAAGTTGTGTGAGTGTTTCAAACCAGATTTTTCTTATTACAGTTAGCGTACATGGTATGTAGTGATGTGCCTTTTAACAATCACCTATACTGATGCAAAATTACTTTTATTATTACAATCCCAATTACACATTACTCAGGTGTGTGTGTGTGTGTGTGTGTGTGTGTGTGTGTGTGTGTGTGTGTGTGTGTGCGCGCGCGCGCGCGCGTGTGCGTGCGTGCGTGCGTGAGTGTGTGTGTGTGCGCGCGCGCGTGTGTGTGTGTGCGTGCGTGCGTGCGTGAGTGAGTGAGTGAGTGTGCGTGCGCGCGCGTGTATTATAGCTTATCTTATAAATTTATCTTATAAATTTTACCCAAGAGTGATTTTATTATTTTTGTTTTTGTTGATTATTGTCATTTGTTAGTGGCCTTGTAAAAGATAGAGATGAAAACCGGTTGAACTTATTAGTTGTGGTGTTGGCAATAGTGAAGAGCATTCGTTGACTGTTTCAACCAGTCACCGTGGTCACGGTGACAGTGATTTTGCGTTTTCCAACACTTTTAATAGTTAATAGTGATTTAGTAATCACTGTGTATATACTTAGTATATTTTTCAGTTGTTATTTCACGATAATAACAACTGAAGTTTTGTTAAATTAAAAAAATGGGCTGCATATATAACTGAAATAAAAATTTAGCCTAAAACTGATGAACGCAAGGTATCCTAAATTAGTAATAAAAAGAACATTTTGCGTAAAAAAAGGGAAAGTACAAAAAACAATATTTACAACTGAAAAAATTAACAACGTACATTATAAATAAAATAGCTACGTAGAACTGTGCAATAAAAATAACACTGTTATAATTATGTTGTCGTGATCAGAAATGTAAAGGAACTACCCTCGTTTTGTTTAGTCTAGTAGATGGCAAACATAACAAGGGGAAGAGACTGAGAGAAGGAGAAAGAAAGAGTGAGAGAGAAAGAAGAGTGCGTAAAAATTGAAGTAAAAGAGAATTACGATCTGTAGAATTACGGTCGCCGTGTTGTCCTGTCTTAAACAGTGAATAGAGAATGACTAAGCGATCTTTGTAACAGTGACTGGGAAGCGAGAGAGAGAGGTCTGTACTCTGTACTATATCTGTAGAAGTACGGTGAACATGTGCCGTGTTGTCCTGCCTTAAACAGTGAGCACAGAATGAGTAAGCGATCTTTGTAACAGTGACTGGGGAACGGTTACTCGCCTATCTGAATAATTGAAGGGGTCGGGACAAGACAGTACTAACCCACATCAACATAATTTTACGCAACGTCATTTTAAAAGTTTACTCAAATCTACAAATCATGTTTTTGTATTTTTGTTAAACATTTCTTATTTTCTGTTAACCCTAGAATGGAAAGCCTAGTAATAGTGACGTTGTTGGAAACCCGTCGTAATATTTACTACTGATCTTTATAAGTCCAAATCTTATAGATGCATGTATTTCAAATAAAAATGTGCTATGTTTATAATTTTTTAGTTTATTTCATACAAATTTAATATACAATAAAGTAAAAATAACGGTATTATCCACCTTGAATATATTTTTTTTTTTTCAAATTTATTGGTTAAGTAGTAAATTTTTATTAAGTCGGAAAATTAGTAAAATACCATAAAGTCGTATAAATTGTTAGGTAAACTGTTTGATATTGCTAAGAAAAAAAACAAGGTAGTCAGAGTCTAGGTATTTGCAAAGATTTCACTGTTCAATCGTGATAGACGTCGGTGCACCTCTTGCATATTTCTCCTCTGTGCTCCCTGCAGAATGCCTCGTTGCAATGATACACCAGCTTGTTGTCATACGCCTCTTTATTGCTGGGCAATGTTTACAAACTGTTCGTTTCTTGACCTGTTTAGGGACAGGAACTGGATCATTTTCTCTTCCCAGAACTTGAAGTATAATCGTCTTCAAAGATCGTTGAATTGAGACACATTTGATCCTTTCTTCTAACCATGGTGTTATGAGCTGTTTATGTAACCCGATCATAATTTATAATACAACTAACTATTTACAGTTTATTTTAACACTAAACACGTCACTACGAAAGCTACAATAATTAAAATATAAATCGATGCCCTATAAAAAATAGTTACGGTAGTGGAAACCCGTCGTAATATTTACGATTTATACTCTCACTCGACAAAATACAAAAGTTGTAACCGATGTCAATAACACACTGACCTTGTCTCAGGCGAAACGATACACACCCTTAAGGTCGGTACAGTCAACGTTGGAACGTAGTAGTACCAACGAAAAACGAAGTTGACGTAGTAAATTTTACGACGGCTTTCCATTCTAGGGTTAATCTAGGTTGTTAAGATCGTAAATATAGTATTCCGTTTAAAACGTGGTGAATATTTTATTTTTACAGAAAATTTAAGAAAAATCATGCTGAAAATTTTGTGGGTTAGCACTTTCTTTCGCTGACTTCTTCAATTGTGATCACCGCGAATTATAAGTAACCGTGACTTGTTCACAGTGACAGTTCTTTTGTCTCTTCTCTAGTTGGTAAGAGGCGGCATAATTGCGGTGTGATGTGATTTGTTGCAGATCCGTCGTTAAGAGATCTGGTCCAACAGATTTTGCCACTGGCATCGCATTACTCGGTTCTGGTGCGGTTCATCCAAGACAAGCGGCAGTGCAACTGGGGCAGAGTGAACCACGCGTTGACCGCAGCTATCGACTCACTTCTCAAAGACTATCTGGTAAGTGCAGCGTACACTTCTAATTCTATTCAGCAGGGGTAATACGAATAGGGGGGGGGGGTTTGGTGTATGGGGTGGGAGCTAACCAACTAACCTCATCCACACCACTATTTAACCACTTTACAATTGCTTACAGTTCCCTCCCTCTACATTTTTCACGTGATTATGTAAGTTAGGCAAAATAATTTTATGCACAATTTCAATGTTCACAATCATAACACGAGAAACAGAAATGATTATTATGTGGCTAATCACTCCACAAAATTGTTTCAACAAAAACCTCCTACTTATGCAGGGAGAAAATTCATGAATAAATTACCCCAATTTTTAAAATGTTGTGAGGATTTGAATTCCTTTAAAAACAATCTGAAAAATTACTTGATCGGTGAAACTTTTTATAGCGTACAAGAATTTCTTTGTTGATAGTAGTGATACATTGTGTGATTCTTATATGTATTTCAGGTGTTATATCTGACGACATATCCTATACTCCTCCTGGAGTCTCCAGGGCGCAAAAAAAAAAAACTTGTGTCCTCATAATAATTACAAGTCTGCGCATCTTTGAACAGACTCCATTAATGGTATTGTCCTGTTCTTCATACAGATAAACGGATGGAAAGTATTGTTTTCATGTTGATTTTTCCAAAGTGAGTTTTCCAGCGCCCTCAACCCAAACAAACATACAGAATATCTCAAGAACGGAACATCGTATGAACTTGAAACTTAAAACTTAAGTTACATACCACTACCGGTTCAAACACGAACATTTTCATCAAAATCGGTCAACCGGAAGTAGTAGTTTATTTGTGTAATTTTCACTTTTTTGCAATTTTCTCAAAAACTGGTCCTGCGATTTTTGTAAAATCGCTTGGTTTTCTAAATTTTTTATGCTCTACAAGATAGGGTAGGTGCCATGTTTGCTGAAATTCTTGGTGAGGTTGTTTTCACGTAAAAAAATTGTTTGTAACAGCTTTATGCATTTAGCACAAAATTTATATAATAAAAGTTGTAAAGAATTTAAAATTCTACAACTTTCATTTTAAACATTTTTTTGTTTAATGCTTATTTTAGCGGTAATAGCAATTTTCTGTTTTTTTCTCACGGAAACGTGAGAAAAATCGATTTTTTAAAGATTTCAGCTTAGTATGCATTTTACGACAACAGTGTATATAATAAAATTTATAGAAAATTAAAAGATCTACGATTTTTATTTAAAGCAGTTTTTCTCTACAGAGCCTAGTTCAGTGTGAAAGAGTGATTTTTCGTATTTTTAAGCCAAACTGAGGTTGATTTTAATTTTAAATCTTTCACTCATGATTAAATAAGGTTATGTTTATTGAGGTTAGTTTTTTGTTCATTTCTAATGTTTTATTACTAATGTTAGATTATATTGTTCATTATATGCATTGGCAGGAGAAAGTTTTGTGAGTGTTTCACACCAGATTTTTTGCGATTCACAAAAACAGTCTGTACGATTTTATTAAAAATTGTCCCTTTTACTATGTTTTTTGTGCTCTGCAAGTTGGGGTAAGCACCAAGTCTACTGAAATTCTTGGGTAGGCTGTGCTGTCATGGAGAAAAATTGTTTTTTTTTTTAAGTTTGCAGCCTTGATACGCATTTTAGAGCAAAAATGTATTATAATTATAGTTGCAGAACATTTAAAAACGTACAACTTTTATTCCAAACATTTTTTTGTACAACACTTCGGTTACCGGCAATTAGTAATTTTTTGGTTTTCTTCATGAAAATCTGTAAAAAAATGGGATTTTTTTAAGATTGTGGCCTTAGTAATACATTTTACGACTTTTCTACAATTAAATTTGAAGATAATGAAAAAAAATCTACAACTTTTCATTTGTTTACATTTTTCCCTACAGAGCCTAGTTTAGAGGCAATTACTGATTTTCCGTATTTTTAAGTAGAACGAAGTTAGGTTTTGTTTGTGTCATCCACACGTGATTGAAAATGGTAATTTTTTACATGGTGGTTTCACACGTGATTTTTCAACGAATCATATTTAAGTTATACATGGATGATTGTTTTCTGTTTAATAAAGTCACACAGTCACATTTTCATGAGTTGTACGTTATGTGTTGTGTGTGATTAGGTGTTTGTAGTCCAAATGGAAACGCAACACAGAAGGCATCACCTGGATCTGCACAAGATGTGGTACTACGCGCAGGCCACGTTCTACACCATGGAAGTGCTCTCGAAAATTGCAACCACTGTCAGCCTGGTAACATCACTTATTCTTACTATCTATCATATTTATCACCTGGCTGACTGCGTAGTTGGTAATGTGTTCGCCTTTCATCATGCGGTCTTGGGTTTGAATCGCATTCAGGCACGGCATATTTTCATACTTTACAAAAATTCATTCCATCCTTCACCGTCTGCATTAGCAGTAATTGCAGAACAGTTAAACGTTTAAAAAAAAAAAAACCTGATTGACTCACTAAATTCAGAGCCAACTGAATGAAACTCACTGTAGTTGAACTCCAATTGTATGAAACTGGAGTAGTATGTGTCCACTAGTGATGGGATGGCACACCCCACACCCCGCTCCGCTCCGCACACTTGAGTGAACAGCACAGAGCGTGCTGTACGAGGGGGTACCCAAAAGAAACCGGAATTATTTTTTAAAACTATTTATTTTTAATTTTTTTACAAAAGAACCTTATCCCCTTCAAAATACTCTCCATTACAACTAATACATTTGTCCCACCGGTGCTTCCACTGTTCAAAACATTTTTTCTACTCCTCTTCAGTGATGGCTGCCAGCTCATCCGTCGTTTTTTTCTTGACATCATCAACGTTGTTAAATCGGAGACCTTTCATGCCCCTTTTCATGCGTGGGAACAAGAAAAAATCACATGGAGCCAGATCGGGTGAGTACGGTGCGTGTGGTAGCAAAACCATGCCGTTTTTCGCCAAAAACTGGGTAACCGAGATTGCCGTGTGTGCAGGCGCGTTGTCGTGGTGGAAAAACCAGTCCCCTGTCTGCCACAAATTAGGTCTTTTACGACGAATGCTGTTTTGTAGTCTTCTTAACACTTCAAGATAAAAAGCTTGATTTACCGTCTGGCCTGGTGGAACGAACTCTGAATGGACAATTCCCCTCACATCAAAAAAACAAATCAGCATTGTTTTTATGTTCGATCTGACTTGACGACTTTTTTTGGTCGGGGTGATAATGAAGTCTTCCATTGACTGGATTGTTGTTTGGTTTCTGGGTCGTACCCATAGCACCAAGACTCGTCACCCGTAATGATCTTTGACATGAAATCTGGATCAGTTTCAAGCTGTTGTTTCAAATCACTACACGTTTCAATTCGACGTTCCTTTTGAGTGTCTGTCAGAACCCGAGGCACAAACTTGGCAGCGACTCTTTTCATTGTCAAGTCTTCTGTTAAAATGCGTTGGACTGAGCTCCAAGATAACCCACTAACCTGTGATATTTGGTCAATGGTCTGTCGTCGGTCTGTTCGTACAATTTCTTTCACTTTCACAACATTTTCGTCTGTTCGGGAAGTCGACTGTCGTCCAGAACGAGGTTTGTTCTCAATCGACATGTCGCCATTTTTAAAGCGCAAAAACCACTCGTACACTTGGGTTTTTCCAATAGCGTCGTCTTTGTAAGCTGTGTTCAACATTACAACTGTTTCTGCGGCGTTTTTACCGAGCAAGAAGCAAAATTTCACAGCCGCACGTTGTTCATTAAAACTTGCCATCATGAAAAACGACACGAGCACAAAACAGCACTAGTGAGAACAATCACTGCACGAGAACAGAACAAGCTAGATCAACGAACAAAATGGCATTGAACTGGCAATGAGTAGCGCTACAAGCAGCCTAGTGGCGGGAATTTGTACTGCACAAGCTCCGCCCACAGCAGAGCTATTCCGGATACTTTTGGGTACCCCCTCGTACAATTAAATGATGAGATGGGGTGAACTGTGGGAGTGAGCTAGTAGATTCTAATACGTACACCACTCAGCTGAGCTATCTCAATAAACAGACAGCGAGTTGAGCAGAGGGTGACTTTCGCTCACTCCTTCGCACACAGCACGTTGTGTTTGCGCGTGCGTCAACCTGTACGTTTATCCATCCCTTTCCACAAACAAATTTTTATGATGTGTCTATCTCTGTTTCGTACGCACATGGTAAAATAGTTACGGTACAGTACAATGGTATTTTACAACCACTTGTCTCAGGGTTGTTGTGGTATAGTATGAAAGAATAATGACTCCCTCTCCGGACCCTCACAAACAGAGGCAGAGTTTGATACGATATGTATACTTTCTTTACTTAAAAGAGGAGCTAGCTCTTTTGTGCGACTCGCTCGTGAGCGTCACATCACTAGTGTACGCAGCATAACTAATGCTGTTTGTAGTACTGTAGCAAACTTAGCAGCTGAATACCAACTCATACCCGACGAGGTGCATGCTTAGTCGGTGTCAGGGTTCCTTGACGAGGTAGCTACGTTCTACCATCGTAACGGCAGCTGTCTTAGCTCGACTCGCTGACACTGTCAAAGTTTTTAATGGTGTACAAGCACTTGCTGGGCATAAAAGGCTACTATACGTCCTAACTTAATTTTTCTCTAGTTTTATTCCGATGTATTTTTCACTGTTAGGACCCTTTTAATAATTATTTGTGATGGGGGCGTTGAGCCCCAAGGGGGCAAGCAGTGCACACACTCAGGTAGGCCGACTTGGTTCAATTTAGCCGCCAAACTTATTTTAATTTAATTTTTTAAGTAGTATAACGTGAGAGTTGCCATCATATTTTGAACAAATTAAGAGTTGCTAGGAACAGCCTTTGGACTGTGCCTTCTGGCAACCAATCGACTTATTGCCTGCGAACACAACTCACAATATGCTTAATGCATACCAACTATTTCATGTTTTTTTATTCATACAACCAACTCTTTTTGTCTTGTGATTTTTTACTTATCAAATGTGAAAACAGATTGTCACCTTGTCACGGCCTAATTGTATCCGATATTCGATAATCTGTATCAATGTGGAGTAATTCTTCACCGCCAGGTCGAAGCAGATTGTTATTTAACACATTCCATGCGGATGTGGTATACCTACCACGTAAGGATTTTTGTGAGTGACGGGTGTGGTAGGGATACCACGGCAGTCATTTTTGTAAACTAGCTGTCCTTACTTAACCAATTCAACGTATCAAGGAACGATTTTCACACACTCTCAATTCAATATGTTATTCTAACTATTACTACTGCCCATAACAGACACGGTATGTCAAATTATTTACACTCAATCTGTTTGTTGCAGGGCTAAAATAAATAGTTGTGTTTCTAATCACATGGTCAGCCAATTAAATGAGTGAATCATTCAAGAACAGAAGAGGTAGAGGTGTACTGTGACACTAATCAGAGTTATCTCCTCTGAAAGTAATGAATTTCATTATACAGTTGGACCCTGTGATGAATAAAGTAAAGGTGTTATTTGCAGAGTGGAAAATATGTGCTTTTCAGGGGGCCTGGCATGCTGATAAGCGTACTTTTCCACACAGTGAGGAAGGCAATTGTAAACCACCTCACTCCTCGTTTTACTTACTAAAACCTCTACAGGTTCAAACCACCCTAAAGGGGCTGATGACCACCTAAACAACACAACTATTACTAGTGAACTACGGTTCTAAAAAATCAGATCTACTAACCGTACTGACAAAAAACTTGAATAGTGTTTTTCAAATATCAAAGTGGTAGTCCTACCACGTCCGTAATTCAGTAAAGTCGTTTTCTGTCTCATTTAATTCTGTCGTATTCGATATTTGTCACATATATCGACAACGCACTGAATGTGTTAAGGATTTTCAATCGCTAACGGTTGTTTTTTTTTTTTTGGCAGGCTGAAGCACGCGGCGGAAGAACTCTGACGATACTGCATGATGAGACGGCTCACAGTCTGGCCGATTCTAAAAGTCAAGAGCTCTGTCATTATTTGACTCAGGCGGCAGCCGTCCCGTACTTCCAATCTCTACAGCGTTGGCTCACCAAAGGCATAGTTTTCGATCCGTATGATGAGGTATGTATTGTAAACAGTACTGCTTCAACTTAAGAGATCATTTTTACTTTCTCTTGCCTATATCAATATGTACGAAGGAAAGTATTGTTTTTATGTCCATTTTAACAAATACACTTAACACCCGAATATACACGTAAACAGACACCATCAACCCACACAACTGCTTTTTACCTATGTGTGTGTGTGTGTGTGTGTGTGTGTGTGAACAGAATATCTCAAGAACGGAACATCGTACGAACTTAAAACTTAAGTTACATATCACTACCGGATCCTACACAAACATTTTCATCAAAATTGGTCAACCGGAAGTTGTAGTTTATTCGTGTAATTTTCAATTTTTTGCGATTTTCTCAAAAGCTGGTCCTACGATTTTTTTAAAAATCGCCTGGTTTACTGAATTTTTTATGCTCTACAAGATAGGGTAGGCGCTATGTTTGATGAAATTCTTGGTGAAGCTGTTTTCACGCAAAAATGTTGTTTTCTTAAGATTACGGCTTTAATGTGTATTTTAGCGCAAAAATTTATATAATTAAAGTTGTAGGGAATTAAAAATCCTACAACTTTTATTTCAAACATTTTTTAGTATAACACTTAGTTTAGTGGTAATTAGCGATTTTCTGTTTTTTTCTCACGAAAACGTGTGAAAAATTGTTTTTTTTATAAGATTTCGGCCTTGGTATGCATTTTACGACAAAAGCATACATAATCAAATTTGTAGGAAATTAAAAGATCTACAACTTTTATTTAAAGCATTTTTCTCTGCAGAGCCTAGTTTAACGTGAAAGAGTAATTTTCCTTATTTTTATGCCAAACTGAGGTTGATTTTCATTTTGCGTCTTTCACTCATGATTAAAATAAGGTAAGGTTTTTTGAGGTTAGTTTTTGTTCATTTCTAATGTTTTTTAATTTACGCCCCAATTGGAGCACTCAAGTCACTCATGGACATGCGTTCCTTGAGGAGTTAGTTGTGGCACCATACTGTTGTTTTCTTCGTTCCCACATCAATTTCATATTCCTTGACCTGGTGGCTCTCAATCTCTCTGCTACAGCTGCATTCGGCTGTCTTCTCTCTCTGAAAGGCAGTTGGGTTATCCTCTTTTCCTTTAGGATGGTCTTCTCTTCTCGTCTCTGGATCATTTTTTCATTTATATTCTAATGTTTTATTACTTAGTTATATTGTTAATTATTTGTATTGGCAAGAGAAAGTTGTGTGTGTTTCACACCAGATTTTTAACTATGTTGCGGTACACCTATCATATCATATACTAGCAACCCCCTCCCCCCGCTCGCTGCGCTTCCCCTTCCCAGCAGCAGCTAATGCAGGCCTAATTAAATTATTTTAAAACCTCTCTACATACAATATTAATTGTAGTGTTGTTGCCCTGTGGCAGCAAAATAAATTATTTTTCTGCACTTCCACAAACTTAAATCTAGAAAGTCCGACATAAAGTTGTCCATGAGTGAAGGAAGCACTCTTGTCTCCAACTGATGCCCACCATTTTAAATGTTTGTTTTTGCGATTTAACAGAATTGAATAGAATGCATAGAAGAATACCACCGATAGAAAAGAAAGAGACAGTAATATGTGGGGGCGGTACGCAGAGTAATTGGAAATATACGACTCATTCACTAGGCTACCTGTCCAATGAAAACAAAAACTGTATATATAGCAACAAAAACAAAACACTAACAAAAAAACTAACCTCAAAAAACGTAACCTTATTTTAATCATGAGTGAAATACGCAAAATGAAAATCGACCTCATTTTGGCTTAAAAATTTGGAAAATCACTTTCATGCTAAACTAGGCTCTGTAAAGAAAAATGCTAAAAATAAAAGTTGTATATCTTTTAATTTCTTATAAATTTTATTATACTTTTTTTGTCATAAAGTGCATACTAAGGTCAAAATCTTAAAAAAATCGATTTTTCACGTTTTTGTGAGAAAAAAAAAACAGAAAATCGCTAATTACCACCAAACTTTAATCGTTAATTACCACCAAGCGTTAGGCAAAAAAATGTTCGAAATAATAGTTGTAGGATTTTAAACTCTCTACAACTTTTATTTTATAAATTTTTGTGGTAAAATGCATATTAAAGCCATAATCTTAAAAAAACAATTATTTTACGTGAAAACAGCCTTACCAAGAATTTCAGCAAACATGGCGCATATCCTATCTTGTAGAGCATAAAAAATTTAATAAACCAGGCGATTTAAAAAAAAATTGTACGACCAGTTTTGGAGAAAATCGCAAAAAAGTGAAAAATTACACGAATAAACTACTACCTCCTGTTGACCGATTTTGATGAAAAGGTTCGTGTTGGGTTCGGTCGTGGTGTGTTACTTAAGTTTCAAGTTCGTACGATGTTCCATTCTTGAGATATTCTGTTCACACACACACACACACAGACCAATAGGTAAAAAGCAGTTGTTGTGTGGGTGTGAGGGTGTCTGTTTATGTGTACAGAGTGGGTGTAGAGTGTATTTGTTAAAATGGACATGAAAACAATACTTACCTTCCTATATATTCATACAGGCAAGAGAAAGTAAAAACTACTTGTCACCAAATTTTGCTGTATTTCTGTGGAACAGTTTCAATTGTTTGTGTTTTGTGTATTTGTAAAAGAAGTGAAATGCAAAGTGTTTTGTGTGCCCAGTTCATGATAGATGACAATGTGTCAATGGAGACCGATCTGGACCAAGTGACCGGCCAGTGTTCGGACGAGTACTGGAAGAAGCGTTACACGATCAAATCTCACAACGTTCCTGTCTTCTTAGAACCGGTACAAGAGATCATCCTTCGCACCGGAAAGTACTTGAACGTGATTCGCCAGTGCAATGAACTCTGTAAGTATCCATTCCACTTGATACACCTTACCCTTATTTCAACTCAACCAAGATGCCTTTACGACTACACAAACTTCTTCATTTAAAAGTTGACAAACGTAGAACATTGTTTTCACACCAATGAAGTAGATTTGTATTTTATATAATGAATTTATATAATAATTCCACTAACCTTCTTTTTAAACTGCGTCAACTTTTATTTTTATTTTTTCTAACACGTGTTTCGCTGGATCCACCATCATTAGACTAAATAAACTAATTGAAACTAAAAAATTTTTATCTCACTTATTAAAAAACTATAGAAGATGATACATCTTCAGTCATTTGTATACAAGATGATACATCTTCAGTCATTTGTATACAAGATGATACATCTTCAGTCATTTGTATAAAACAGTTTCATACACCGGATATATGTACCGGATCTACACGTTTTCAGACCCCTGAACCCTAAAAACATGTTTTTAGCGATTGGTCTGTGTGTGTGTGTGTGAACAGAATATCTCAAGAACGGAACATCATACGAACTTGAAACTTAAGTTACATATCACTACCAGACCCGACACGAACATTTTCATCAAAATCGGTCAACTGGAAGTAGTAGTTTATTCGTGTAATTTTTCACTTTTTTGCGATTTTCTCAAAAATGATCCTACGATTTTTTTAAAATCGCCTGGTTTACAAATTTTTTTTATGCTTTACAAGATAGGGTAGGTGTCATGTTTGCTGAAATTCTTGGTGAGGCTGTGTTCACGTAAAAAAATTGTTTTTTTAAGATTGTGGCTTTATTATGCATTTTAGTGCAAAAATGTATATAATTAAAGTTGTAGAGAATTTAAAATTCTACAACTTTTATTTCAAACTTTTTTTGTATAACGCTTAGGTTAGCGGTAATTAGGGATTTTCTGTTTTTTTCTCACGAAAACATGTGAATAATTTATTTTCTTAAGATTTCGGCCTTAGTATGTATTTTACAACAAAAGTGTATATAATAAAATTTATAGGTAATTAAAAGTTCTGAAACTTTTATTTAAAGCATTTTTCTCTACAGAGCCTAGTTTAGCGTGAAAGAGTGATTTTCCGTATTTTTAAGCCAAACTGAGGTCGATTTTCATTTTGCGTCTTTCACTCATGATTAAAATAAGGTTATGTTTTTTTAAGGTTAGTTTTTTAAATTTAAATCTAATGTTTTATTACTAATGTTACGTTCATTGTTCATTATTTACATTGGCAAGAGAAAGTTGTGTGTGTTTCACACCAGATTTTTCAATCGTGGATTTTGATACTATATCATTAATACCAGTATATAAACATGCCATTCTCTGAGATGTGTTTGACAAGCATTTGAAGGTCAGAAAATTATCAATTGGCTGCGTGGAATGAAATTTACAAGGAATTACAAACTAATGACTGTGAATAACTAAAAAATCTGGTGTGAAACTCACACGACTTTCTCTTGCCAGTGCAAATAATTAACAATAAACCTAATATTAATAATAAAACATTAGAAATAAACAAAAAACTAACCTCAAAAACATAACCTTATTTTAATCATGAGTGAAAGACGCAAAATGAAAATCAACCTCAGTTTGGCCTAAAAATACGGAAAATCAATCTTTCACGCTCAACTAGGCTCGTAGAGAAAAATGCTCTAAATAAAAGTTGTAGATCTTTTAATTTTCTATAAATTTAATTATAGACACTTTTGTCGTAAAATGAATACTAAGGCCGAAATGTTAAAAAAATCGATTTTACTCACGTTTTCGTGAGAGAAAAACAGAAAATCGCAAATTACCGCTAAACTAAGCGTTATACAAAACAATGTTTGAAATAAAAGTTGTAGGATTTTTAATTCTCTACAATTTTTATTATATAAATTGTTGCGCTAAATTGCATATTAAACCCGTAATCTTAAAAAAACTATGTTTTTACGTGAAAACAGCCTCACCCAGAATTTCAGCACATATGACGCCTACCCTATCTTGTAGAGAATAGAAAATTGAATAAACCAGGCGATTGTAAAAGAAATCGTAGGACCAGTTTTTGAGAAAATCGCAAAAAAGTGAAAAATTATACGAATAAACTACTACTTCCGGTTGATCGATTTTGATGAAAATGTTCGTGTCGGGTCCGGTAGTGGTATGTAACTTAAGTTTCAAGTTTGAAGTTCGTATGATGTTCCGTTCTTGAGATATTCTGTTCACACACACACAGACCAATCGCTAAAAACATGTTTTTTGGGTTCAGGGGGTCTGAAAACGTATAGATCCGGTGAAAACTCGATTTCGAAAAATCGACATGGAAACAATACTTTCCTTCCTATATATTCATATAGGCAAGAGAAAGTAAAAATAGTTCTAGTAACTTTTAGTACGCATATAAAATAGTTAAGTCAGTGAAAATAATTTTTAAAAATGCATTAACATAGGGTAAGTTTCACATAAAAGTATTAACTTGACAAAGTGAGACAAAAGAGGAGGTGTGACTGAATCAAGTGACACGAAGATGAAAAGTGTGTTATTGGCTGACTGCTTGGTCCAGCTCACCTCAATCCTCTAACCTGGTTACTGTCTGGCCACGGCCTTCAGTTTATAAATGACATGTTATCTACTAAATACAGTATTCAGATGAACTGCAGTCCGCTAGCTGTGGGAGTGAGACAATGAATGCATAACGCTCTCACGTGCACAACCCTTACGCACCATTCCAATAACATTGTCGTATAATTTCACTCATTTTTGTGAGCAAGTATTTACGCATGTAGTAAACTAACAAGCAAGATAACGACTGTAGTATGTTTTCAGATTTGGATTGAAACGGTAAAGACTTTTGAGTGCATGCGTAGTTATGCCACATATCTCCCTCTCACTCACTCCGCTATGGGACATTAGTTCGTCTGATACCTATACTAATGATTTCTGTATCTACTCCTATTCTGACTGATTTCTTCACTTCTGGTCAAAACCCAATCCAGGCGTAATAAATTTTAGTGTTGATCACGAATTCAAAAACAGTTTTTTTGGTATCTCTTGGTAGTTTCTGACATCTGGATGTCACGGATGGACATTGGAAAATGAGAGATGACCAATTTAAAAATTGTGACCAGTTCTTCAATTGATTGGTGTGTTTGAAATGAGTCAATCTGACCAGTCCAGTAATTAATTGGTAAATGCTTTTGCGATTGTGAGTGGATTCATTCATTCATCGACAAATGTACGATTGCTACAATTAACAAAACATTTTCCTGCGTGTTTCTTTTTTGTTGCGGATGGTAGTAAATTAACTTACAGTATCTGTCAAATGTTTAAGGACGCCATGAAAAAAAAAACTTTGCCACGTCAGAGTGGTATTCACTGACTTGCAACCCATTTTTAGATTTTCAAGTTAAGAAACGTAAAACTGGCTATTACGAGGGTAGGCTGATAAGTAATGCACACATGCTTGTAGAAGACAACTAAATAAACTTCAGTAGCGCGCCTGGTGGCATGTGGAAGTACTATTTCTCCTCTACAAGTCTGCGCAGTTTGAAGGCGTTGCTTTCATTCAGTTTGTTTTGAGTAGTGGAAGTATGGCGTCGTGTTCTGGTGCTATGTCAACGAGAATTAAACAACGCGAATTGAACAACTTTTGAAGCGCTACCGTGACGAAGGAGACGACTTTCTTTTGAATATTGTGACGGGGGACGAGTCATGGGTTCATCATTACGATCCCGAAGAAAAAAGGCAGAGCGCTGAATATCGTCATCCACATTCTCCTGTTGTGAAAAAGTTCAAAACACAACCGTCCGCAAAAAAAATTCTTTTGACTGTGTTTTGGGATGCTCGCCGAGTTTATGTGACTGATTATCTGGAACGAGGGGCAACGGTAAATTCTGCTCAGTATATACAGACTCTGAAACACCTCCGACGTCGAGTTTGTCGTGTTAGAGGCAACCTGGCGCCAATAATTTTGCAACACGACAATGCTCGTCCACACACTTCGCGTGCAACTGGAGAGGCTCTGAGAAACCTGAAGTTTCAACCAATTTTACACCCTCCGTATTCTCCCGACCTTGCGCCTTGCGATTTTTATTTTTTTCCTCTACTGAAGAGAGACCTTAAGGGTAATCATTACAGCTCGGACAATGAGGTGAAGGCAGCTATTGCGTCCTGGGTTCGAGGAAAGTCGGAAGAATTTTTCAGTGACGGAATGAAAAAACTTGTTAAACGTTGGGAGAAATGTGTAATGCTTAACGGTGACTATATTGAAAAATAAATAGATAATTTGGTAGGTTAAGATTTGTACTTTAATTTGTTATTTACCCCATCTTGCTATTTCTTTTTGTTCGTCTTCTACAAGCATGTGTGCATTACTTATCAGCCTACCCTCGTAGTAAATTGAAGAGGATAAATGACAAGTGGCAGGGAGGGGAATCAGTTGCTCCTCAGATCCCAATTCAATGGAAATAACTGTTTGAAATTAATACGGTGACAATTACCAACACAACAAAGTTAGAAAAACAGGTCTTCTTTTATCTGTAGAGTTAAACAATTGATCCATTCAACCCTGTGACCGAGATTAAATGTGTGTGTTATTTTTGAAAAAGGGGACTGGCCCAAAGTGGCTTTCCTGCAAGTCCCAATTTGTTAGTCTGAGTGATGGCATTCGAAAGTTATAACATTTTTGAATTAAAATTTGACTTTTTTTTGAAACAGGAAAATACAATAATCAGTTGTATAAAAGATAGAGAAGTGGAATATGTGGTGTGGTGAAATAGTACTAATTTTAAGGGCTATTTGGCTAATATTTCACAATTATATAGTTTAGCAAATGTGTAAGGCGACAAAACCCAATAATGTGAAAAGTAGCGGTGTGTTTAAACTTTTGTCAGACGCTGTATATCTTGTTCCGCTTTTTTTTAAAACTTTTTTAATGTAGACATTTGAATTTTGGTTTTTTAATTAAGAATGTTTGTCTCATAGGTTTATAAAATGTTGGTACACGGTAAACACTGATGATGATGATAATAATAGATGGTTGTTGTTGTTTTTTCAGCGTTGACCGGTAAAAAGTTTACCGTATCGTCGATAGAAACTATGGTCTACAGTCTGAAAGGTTGCGATTACTTGGAGATAATAAAGAAAGCGTATCAGTCGGCCAGCAACCAGCTGTTGCAGCTTCTCGTCAAGGATTACGACATCATCAACAGAATCAGGTGTGCCCGCATTGCTATACTATTTATTAAATGGTCAACGAAAATCCAACTGACAACAAATAACTGTGTATTGCTGTCGCATAAAGTGATAAACATATTGTCCCTCCAATGGTAAACTCGCAAATGTTCAGATTTTGCGAATATGAGTTTTTGTTAGTTCATGCTGATGTATACAACCCAACGCATGTTGTGTAGTCGATCTACTGTTAGAGTACTCCGCACGAGGCAAGCGCCTGCCTATACCCTTTTCTAAACAAAAGTTTCACACTAGTTGCTGCGTATCAACCTCTCCGCCTGACAATTATCTTGCACTACGTTCCATAATTAAAATCATCATTATCTGCATCCAGTTAAAATAAACATCATCCTTTAAACGTTTTCAATTATACCAATCTGATTACTTGTAATTATTGTAGTTTCATTAAGAGACTCCTTTATTAATTATTTTAACCATTACATTTACAAAACAATTTTTGTCTACTTTTTAATGTTTACCGCTTTTATGTTTTAAAAACTCAACACATTCACTGTTAACGCCAGTCTTACCCGGGTTAAGTAAATCATATTCTCCCGCTGTTCTGATCCTATTTAATCTGCCTTGTTTCCTATGACATCATTCAATTACGTATGTTTCTCCCCACCTAAGTCACTTCCTTCCTTACATTTCCGTCTTCTTCATTAACACACACTATTGTTTCAGCATTCATGATGAATGGGTGCGCGCTTATCATCGTCGGGTAAAGCGTGGCTTGGGTACGCCACCTTGCCACCTGCGTTTACAATTATGTCTCGTTCGTAAAATCATTTCGTTCGCTATGAACTCAAGTCGTTTGTTGCTATGTAATTTGTGTGAATTATTATATTCAATTGCTCATGTTATTTATATTGTGAACTGTTGTGTTTGTTACTTGTGATGTTTATTAGTGCTACACCGCATGCGTTTCTACAAGCTTGATGTCATTCCTGGATTAAAGGTAAGTGCGTATTTTATTTGTTATGTATTGTTGATCAATAGTGTGCGCTCCTATGTAATTTCATGTCCTGTCAATTCGTTCCTACCTATTTCGTCAGTTTTGCTTAATCGTCTATTTAATCATTTCGTTTATTCTCTCAGTCGTTATAGTTGTGGCTGGCAACTACTTAAAAACCTGCCTGGTCCTCCTGGTTGAATCGTTTAATCGTTTATTAATTACGTTAGAAATTATTCATCTCGATTTTGCTTTATTGTATTTATTCAACGCTCGTTCAAGCGTTAACATTTACTATCACGCATGTTAACAAAACACAGCTTACAAAACTTTTCAACTTCAGTCTACGAAAAAAATTGAAACGAACCGATACAATACCAAAAGATAACTGATAAAACAAAAAATGAGTTCAACCCGGACAAGTGCAAACAGTTGTATTAAACTACTCACAGACATTAATTTTAATGATATGAAATAAACAATCTGAAATGATAAACAACAAATCACTGGAATTGTTTACTCTCCTGTTATAACTCAAGCGCATTAGTCTTATAGGCTATTACTTGTGACCAAAAATAAAACTGAGTCTATAATAGAAACCTACTAATCATAAATAATAATGTAATAATAGTAAATAATGTAACGAAAAATAACAATGTAAGTATAACAATAGTCAAATTTCAGTTATTGATGGTAAACAATTCAATTTACAGTTCGATTTATAAAACATTTTCTAACAAATGAATTGAACGTGTTTTTATTATATAGGGTGATTCAAAAAGAGCGCCGGTTTTGATATATCAAATTAAGAGATTTATTTTATTGAAAAACTGAAAATAAATACATCAACAAGTTCATCTTACCTTCCGATTTCATGTATGAAAAATGATGTCATGCATGTGTCCTCCTCTACTGCGCTGGCACACATCAACTCTGTCCATGAAATTGGATATTACTGCACGACAAGTTTTGACTTCCATTTGCCCGATAACCCGTCGAATTTCCTCCTTGAAGTCATTGATGTTTCGGGGTTTATTGGCATACACCAATGACTTCAGATAACCCCAAAGAGGAAAGTCACAAGGCGTCAAGTCACACGACCTTGGTGGCCATTGATGGTTGGAATTACGAGAAATGATGCGATCCTGGAACCGTTCACGGAGCAACAACATTGTTTCTCGTGCAGAAACTGAATTTTATACGGGTGATATTGGAGATCGTACCGAAGAATTCTCCGTACAGAAGAACATCGTAAACCCAATTGTTGAGAACGGGGACGTATTGATTTTGCTGGGCTAACAGCCACACTGTCACGAACCAACGCAACGTTCTGCTCAGTTCGGCCAGAACGACGACGTCCAGAACTTTTAAGGTCGACTGTTGAACCCGTCTCAAAAACCTTTTTCATGAGCCTGTGAACTGTTGATTCATTCGGTGCTTCATTACGTCCTAGAGTACCGCGAAGTCGCCTGACAGTAGCCGCATAACTCTCTCCATTCTGGTAAAATGTTTTGACGATTAACACTTGTTGTGCAATAGTAAACTTCTCCATGGTTAGACACAGACTGCGAGAGTACTACACTGCGAACAAGAGAAACTACAACTGAATCGTCAATCGGAATGTTCTCCGAAATAGAAATGAGGTCTAACAATGTTGCCAACCGATAAACAAAAATTTACCAGCCGTTTAAAAACCGGCGCTCTTTTTGAATCACCCGTTATTAAGCTTAGATCGAATCAGTATTGTATGGAATTGTTGTGTGTTGATCATGGTGTGGGTATTTTTAATTAATGCGCATGCTCACTTGCATTGCTGGTTGCCTACGTAGGAGTACTGTTAGTGGCGTAGACTGACTCTAATAAACTTGCAAATATGTATCTTGTTTGGTTAAGCAGATACAGCCTTCATAAGTTACGAAAATACACAAAGTGTGTTAAAGAAGAAAGCATTGAATTTGTTTTTTGCTCTCTGTAAAACTGAGAATTTGCACATTCCCGAGTTTACCATTGGATGGACGATATCTCAGTGTCACTTTGTGCCACGTACTTACTGTGACACTTATCGCTAACGTCTGATTCGGGATCTAGGTGATTAAATAATGAATACACTAAAGTTTACAATTACAAGTACATTTATTACAACTAAAAGATTTACAAAATAAATAATTAACTAATTATAATGGAGTAATACAATAAATAACTTAAATAATTTACTACTTAGTACTTCTTGTAAACAATTAAACAGAATGCACGTACATAATAAGATAGTATAACAATAGTTGACCTCTAACATCCCGATAGCACACTCGTCAAAGATCAAACTAATACTGCAGTAGAACCTCTTTAATCCGGCACGTTTGGGACTTGAAGCTTGCCGGATTAAAGGAAATTCCGGACTATGGAGGTTATTTATAAAAATACACGAGTCGTATAAAAAATAACACAATTTGCACAAGAAACTTTTACTGTATGTATTTATTATTTAAACATGGGTTGTTTAAACAATATAAATCAATATAATATAAGTACAGGAGAAATATTAAAATGCAATTTAATGTAGTACACAGTACATGATGAAATAAATTTGAATACAGTACAGTACAGTACTGTACTATTTCATATCATGAATTAATATAATAATTTCACTATAAATGAAAAATTGAAAAGTAGAAATTAAAATAAAGGTGACAGTGCAGTTTAAAAAGAAGGTTAGTGAAATTATATTAATTCATTATATGAATAAAAATAATTTCAAACTGCAGGATGCATTATAAAGATTTATTTTTGAGTACTGTACTATTGGTGGTTTTTAGCAACAGCGCTGGTAGATGGCTGGAAAAAAGATCTAATATCTACTTGCTTCTTACGACTGGTATTTTTTTTATTTAAAAAATAATTTTTTATTACATGCAAGTTCATAACTTGGGCCATACTGTATTGTTTATTTGACTCAGCAAATGTTATAAACGTGACGCTTTGTGGCTGTTGAGTGTCGGTCTGCTCACTTTACAATGTTCATTGTGAAGAAGGCAATTCTATAATTTTTGTCTATTGCCATTGATGCCGGATTATAGACAATTCCGGACTATAGAATGCCGGATTAAGGAGGTTTTACTGTAACTAACTAACTGCACTCGGGCTCTCCTTATATAGGGTAGATCAAAGAGATAATTCTAGAAAAATAGAGAGTTTTAGATGCAAATAATAAAGTACAAAAACCATTTTTTATTAGTACTGGATAAATCTTAACTAAGAAGTGTAAACAAGTGATAATAGAATAGAAGGTGTTACAGGTAACCAACCGACTCTTTCACAAATAGTTGTACAACAAACACCCTACCTTATTATACACGGGGCCCCTTTTATAACTAACCCTATTGTTACTTTGTCACTCTATTATCTACTCTTTTAACATTGTATGAATTAAGTACTAGAAATTTCTAGAACCGTACTCTTCTTCGATACTGTCACAATATTACCAAAGAGAAATTATAGGTATCAGACGAACTAATGTCCCATAGCCGAGCGAGTAAGAGGGAGAGGGAGATATGTGGCATAACTATGCATGCGCTCAAACGTCTTTACCATTGTAATCCAAATCTGAAAACATACTGCAGTCGTTATTTTGCTTACTAGATTACTGCATGCATAAACACTTGCTCACAACAATTTTTTTTTTGTAATCCCTAATGCGTGTACGTTGCATTCTGTTCAATTGAGAACAATAGGCAAACCCCATGACCCAATCAGATGAGGATGATGTGTATGAAGTGTAAATGAGGTGTAGTCTTGTACAGACTCAGGTCGACCATTCCTGAGAGAGTATGGTTAATTAAACCCCAACCATCAAAGTACACCCACAACCACTGTCTAGTATTCAAACCCTTATAAAAGTAACTACCTTTACTAGGATTTCAACAAGGAACCTTCGTCTTCGAAAATCAGCTGTTAAACAGCTGATTTTGGCGACGACTTTACCTCTAGACCAGTGTTTCCCAAACTTTTTTTTCTCGCAGCACACTACAAAAAAAAACGGTCAATAGCCGCGGCACACCTATTACTTTATGCCATTACTCGATATAAACGTACTTATATCATACTTATACATACTTACTTATAGTCATCGATTAGGCATTATTTTGTTGGATTGTTTAAATTTAATTTAATTTATTTTCCTTGAGTTGCGCGGCTCACTTGGCCGGCTTCGCGGCGCGCCAGTGTGCCGCGGCACACAGTTTGGGAACCTCTGCTCTAGACCAACCCGGTCTATGATAAAATTACACAATTATCATAATTTAATAATACACAAGTATAATTTACACAACAATGAGTAAAATTATACGACAATGTTATTGTAACGGCACGTATGGGTTGTGAGAGTGAGAGCGTTGTGCATTCTCTTACTCCCACGGCTAGGGGACTTCAGTTCATCTGAATACTGTACTTTGTGGATATACGTCATCGTATTAATAAAGATGGCCAGTGTGGGGTGATATTGTTGTGCATTGAGAAGATTGACAGCGAGGGTATAATTTGTTGACAATTTTGATTTATGTCTGTAGGTCGGTGAAGAGGTACTTCCTTCTGGAGCAAGGTGATTTCATAGTACAGTTGATGGATCTGTGCGAAGAAGAACTGACGAAACCGGTGGAAGAGGCGACGCCAAACAGGTTGCAAGCGCTGATGGAGCTCACCGTTCGCACGTCGCTCTGCAAACACGATCCGTACAAGGACGACATAACGCTCACGTTGTTGCCGTACAAACTGCCGTTTCAGATATTCAAAATACTTTCCATCACTACGGAAGAGGAGAAAGGTAAAATAACTCTTCCCTTCCTCACTCCTCACTCATGACTCCTTTCTCCTAACTTGTCACTTCTCCCTCTTCACTCATCACTCCTCCCACCTCCCTCATCACTCCTCCCACCTCCCTCATCACTCCTCACTCCTCCCTCCTCACTCCTCCCTCATCACTCCTCCCTCCTAACTTCTCACTCCTCACTCAACACTCCTCCCACCTCACTCCTCCGTCCTCACTTCTCACTCCTCACTCCTCCCTCCTCCCTCATCACTCCTCCCTCCTCACTTCTCACTCCTCACTCAGACTGTCATTTGGTGTTAAAAAATATTAATTAATTGAGTTATTGTAACGCTTATTCCACGTTCTTTAAACAACATGTCTACCTTACTATTAGGTACAGTCCAGCGTCTCTTAGTTTGCTCCTAATGTAAACAAATAATGACATCACTGAGCATGCCCATTATATCAAAATGTGTACACACTGATTAAAAAGTAACAACAAAATACTTTCAAACGTATTTAAATACAAAATACTTTTAAAAGTATTTTTATAAATGAAATTGTTAAGCCTACACATATCATGACTGATGTTTTTAGTACTTTAAGTACTTATAATTTAAAAAGTAGTTAACTTAATAGGAATACGACATCCGTAAAGTCGCAGACTCTAGCGTGCACACTGTAGGAGGTGGCTTTTGTTTGTTGACAGTAGGAGCAAACTAAGGACGGCTGAACTGTAGACAAAGTTTGATTCAATGTAGCGGAAAAAATCTGGTGTGAAACACTCGCGCAACTTTCTCTTGCCAGTGCAAAATATAATTTAAACAATATAACCTAACATTAGAAATAAACAAAAAACTAACCTCAATAAACATAACCTTATTGGAATCATGAGTGAAAGGCGCAAAATGAAAATTGACCTCAGTTTGGCTTAAAAATACGGAAAATCACTATTTCACGCTAAACTAGGCTCTGTAGAGAAAAATGTTCTAAATAAAAGTTATAGATGTTTTTATTTCCTATGAATTTGATTATAAAAACTTTTGTCGTAAAATGCATACTAAGGCCGAATTCTTAAAAAAATCAATTGTTCACACGTTATCATGAGAAAAAAACAGGAAATCGCTAGAGACCGCTAAACTAAGCGTTATACAAAAAAGTTTGAAATAAAAGTTGTAGCATTTTAAATTTTCTACAACTTATATTATATAATTTATTGCGCGAAAATGCATATTAAAACCGTAATCTTAAAAAAACAATTTTTTTCCATAAAAACAGCCTCACCAAAAATTTCAGCAAACATGGCGCCTACCCTATCTTGTGGAGGATAAAAAATTTAGTAAACAAGGTGATTTTAAAAAAAATCGTAGGACCATTTTTTGAAAAAATTGCAAGAAAGTGAAAAATTACACGAATAAACTACTACTTCTGGTTGACCGATTTTGATGAAAATGTTCGTGTCCAGTCCGGTAGTGGTATGCAACTTAAGGTTTAAGTTTCAAGTTCGTACGATGTTCCATTCTTGAGATATTCTGTTCACAGACCAATAAGTAAAAAGCAGTTGTGTGAGTGTGTGTGTGGTTGTGAGGGTGTCTGTTTAGGTGTATATGGTGGGTGAAGAGTGGGACATGAAAACAATACTTTCCTTCCTATACATGTATATTCATATAGGCAAGAGAAAGTAAAAAGTATGCAGATGCACATTTCTGTCTGCGTGAAAACACCTTTGAGATGTGCAGTACAAAGGCATTATCACCCTGTATACGAGTATATATGGTGTATTCTGTTTTTAAATTTTTCTTGATTAACGTGCCATACGTTCGTTTAAATGTTTGTGAACATAAGTTTTTCTGTATTTTGTTATAAACTATTATGAACATTTATAAGCATGGAAAACAAAGATGTAATAAGTATAATATTCAAACATTTGAATTTGAAATTTATGAAAATTTGAAGAAATTGAACAACATTTTGTATTTTTTTTATTAATAATAATAAAATTATTAGCTATTAAAATTTTTTGTAGACTAATTTTTATTCTGTTTCCAATTTTGCTGGGCTCTCTTTCACAGCCAATTGATTTTTCCGTTTGTGTTTGCAGATTACAAAAAATACGAAAGCCTCCAGGAGATGACCGCCCTGGATGCGTTCACATTCAGCATCCATTCAAAATGGCCTCTCTCGCTGATATTCAACCAGAAAGTGGTCGGAAGTTACCAGATGTTTTTCAGACAACTTTTGTTCTGCAAACACGTGGACAGGTGCCTCTGCAAGGTCTGGATCTGCGACAAGGCGGTGAAGGTTTTGCCCCGGCGACAAGCGACCGGTTATTTGTGCGCGTTCTCTCTCCGTCAACGCATGCTGTTCTGCATCCAGAATCTCGAGTACTACATGATGGCCGAAGTCATCGAACCGCAGTGGATGAAGTTTCTCGATCGAATGCAAAAGGTAACCGATGCACATCATTTATTCACTTCTTTTTTTTTCTTTTTTTTGTAATCCCTAATGCGTGTACGTTGTAATCTGTTAAATTGAGAACATTAAGCAACCCCATCACCCAATGGCCCAATGAGATGAGGATGATGTGTATGACGTGTAAATGAGACTGTGTAATCTTGTACAGACTCAGGTCGACCATTCCTGAGAGAGTATGGTTAATTGAACCCCAACCATCAAACTACACCCACAACCACTGTCTAGTATTCAAATCCGTATAAAAGTAACTACCTTTACTAGGATTTGAACCAGGAACCTTAGTCTCCGAAAATCACTCCTTAAAATAAATACATTTTCAAGATTAACATTCAGGATACACTTTTCCTTTTGGATCGGGTTTATTTAAATTCATTATAACGGGTGTTTTATTAACGTTTTCACTGCCAAGTTATAAAACCGCGAGTTAAACCAGTGAGCCGGGTTTTTTAAATATTTTTTTGGATGCATCTTAAGTTTTTAAACATTTTAATGTTTTACTGGTTTTATCGATTAAAATTATTTCTTGGTAGCAGATTTATTAAAATTTATAGTAGATTTATTCCACTATTTGTATCACTAAAATCATAAACAACATGAATAAATTTATTAGAAGCCTACTGGTAACTTTCCGAAGTAGGTCTAACTTTTTTACGTCATTTAGGTGGAGGTTTAAAATTAGACTAGATTGTTCTTCCACATCACGGTCACTGTCACTATCTGCTAATTCACAATCAGAGAGGAAAAATAAAAAAAAATTGATATCATTATCGACGCAATTTCGTGTTTACAAACAAAACGGGCCATGCAGAAATGAAAATATCTCTTTACTATGTCGACAAAGAAGAAAAAAGTCGAACAGTAAATGCGTAAATACAGTTGGTAACACTTACTGGAGGCAATTCAAACACTTTCAATGCCAATCGAGTTAAATCGTGTTTGGCAATACGATTAAAAACTTTGAAACGAGTTAACTTGTGTTTGGCGTGTAAGCATGGTAAGCCCACTACATGTGTATACTCGTGTTTGGCAGTGAAAGGGTTAAGGACGCAACCCTGATTTTAAGAAGATAGAAGTAATACATGGGTACATTTTCTCTCCCCCAATCGGTATGTACTCAAGGCCAAATACCTAACACAGTTAAAATGTTCCAGTCAACCATTAGTGTGGTGACACCAGTCGTTTCGTTATATTGTGTCACCAATGGTTTTTTTCCAAGGAAGAACCGGGTGTTTTATTAAGAACGCAACCATATGTTAAAAGCCGCAATCTACGGCATATTTTTATTTTCTGTAATTTACAAAAATTATTAATTAATCTAAATTACTATTTTACAAATGAATAGCAAATTGCAATGAAAACATTGTATTAGTTCTATCTTCTTATAATCAGGGTTGTGTCCTTAATAAAACACCCGTTAGTTAGGAAATATTTCTGTATGCTTAAAACAACGGCATCAGATTGTGACACGCACAAAGATAAGAAATAAAATAAACTGAAATAAGAATGGGTGAGTAGTAAGTAGTATAAACAAGTGACAATAGAATAAAAGGTGTTATTGGTAATCAACCGACCCTTGTCACCGGATGGCGACATTAAGTGGCAAACCTTATTTGTTTGGTGGTCGTAGTCGTCGTGGCGGTCGAGGAGCTGGGCGACACGGCGTGTCGTTGTCCAGCGGAGACGTCATCTTCTTCCCTCGCAGTAGTGCGTCGATGGCTGCTTCGTCGGGTCCGGTGGGCGTAAGGCACGGTCGAGGGACTGCTGTGGGCATCACTCGCGTCAGCGGGCGATGATGGTCCGGTCGACGGCTTACGGTGACGGGTCGGCGAGCAAAAGCATCATCTTCTCTCTTGCAAGGTTGTCGATTAGTCCTCGCTGGAGTCCGGCAGCTGTGTGCGGTGGTGGACGTCTTCTAGTTGTCTGGATCAGTAGTGAATCCCTTGGTGTCTTGCTCAGAATTGAATCGCTCGGCTCAGTGCAGCGCTCTTTATATAGTCGCCGAGTGCGCTGTGGTAGAGAGCAGCTACTGGCTTGGCCTTGATGACAAAGGCCTCTTGTCGGTGCAGAGCCGAAAGGTTTGTCGCTATGCCGTCAAAGAGCCTACTGCGCCGGTAGCAGTATTGAAGGCCGGCAGCACAGTAAATGATTTATTAGAAGGGGTGGCGGTGACAAGTTGTACAACAAACACCCTACCTTATTATATCCTTTTATAACTAACCCTATTGTTACTTTGTCATTCTATTATTTGCTATTTAACATTTTATTAATAGAAACGTATCTAGAAATCTCTAACACCACTCTTCTCTTCAATATCATCACAATACATTACTCACATTAAATCTGTGATGAATCAATAAAAATCTTTTCTATACGCTATTAACAGATAGAAAAAGTGCGATTGTATAAGCCTAGTCCTTCCGTTAACCCTTTCAATCCCAAATTTTTTAACTTTACACAAACAAATAGGCCTCCTATGTGTAGCTCATTGTTTCATACACTTTACTCACATTTAAGTGAAATAAAATCACTTTTAGACCTTCAGCCTTTTTTTGATGGCGTGACAAAAAAGTGTGACACATATGTCACATTGGGCTTGATGGTATCAAAGTTCCCAACAATATGAATAAGTAAAAATCATGTGCACGCTTCCTAAACAAAATTCTCTTGCTTAAATTTGTAGCAAAGCATTATTTAAGACTTAAAAAAGGTTACAATTCAAAAATATTGGTATAATAGACAAAATCAGCATTTACAGCCTAAAAAATATACTTGTAGGTACATTCAACATACTCGAAGAAATGCTACTTAATTTTAGTAAATGAACACGAATATTTAAGACTAAAACTAACTTTAAAAAGAAACTAATGGTCGCGTCCATGGCGTAGTGGTCAGCATCTTACACTGCAAAGCGGAGATCTTAGGTTCGATTCCTGGCTAGGGTACAGAAAATGATTACACTTCACATCCAGCGCACTTTAATCAAAAGTAGTCGCTAACAATTAAAGTTTTAATGTCTGTTATTTCACTCCAGTGTGACTTGTATGCCACCGCACTGTAAGGGTAAGAAAGGGTTAAGGTGTCTATTTGTTTACAAAATAACGTTTACTGTCAGTAGCCCAGTAGTATAAATAATGTAGTTGAAATGAAGTTATCAATTTCATGTTGATGTGGAGTCTCTTGGATGCGTGATGCGGGTATGCGGTGTTTACCGCTGTGAGAGAGTATGGTGATTGTGTGTGTAATAGGTGATTATGTGTGTTTGTTTTAAATTTCAGGTGAACAACATAGATGATGTTTTGACGGAACACTGGTCGTACCTGAGCTGTTGCCTCAAGGACTGCATGTTCATGAACCCGATACTCATGCGTACCATACGCAGGCTGATGTCCGTCTGCTTGGAATTCTGTCACTTCATTCAGGTATGCTTGACAAATCACTCGATCGCACTTCCACCCACACGACACGACTGTTGTACTTGTTGGAGCTGTGTGTTGTGGTCACATCCAAGTGAAAGCCACGATTGGAAATAGAATAGGAAGTGAAGCGAAAGCAGATAAAGTCCAGCCTTTCTTAGTTTGCTCCTAATGTAAACAAACAATGACGTCACTGAGCATGCGCATTATATATCAAAATGTGTACACGTCGATTAAAAAGTAACAACAAAATACTTTCAAAAGTAGGCTATTTAAATACAAAATACTTTTAACACTTTCGAGACGACAACCGTATGTGATACAGCCGTGATGATATACACCGAGTGACGGCAAACGTATGTCATACGGGCACGGCAATATACGAGGGCTATTCAGAAAGTAGGGAACGTTTTGTAAATAAACAAAAACTATGTAAAAGAAAAATTTTTTATTATATACATCTGAAAGAGTGACTAAAATACTACTTTTCTACATAGTCACCAAGCAAATTGAGGCACTTGTCATAGCGGTGGACAAGCTTCAAAATTCCTTCGTCATAGAAATCCGCCGCCTGCGACCGCAGCCACTCAGTGACGCGCGCCCGGAGTTCCTCGTCGTCTTCGAAGCGCTGTGTTGCTAGCCAGTTCTTCATTCTTGGAAACAAGTGAAAATCACTCGGTGCAAGATCAGGACTATAGGGTGGATAAGGGAAAACCTCCCATTTGAATGAATCAAGGAGTTCTTTTGTGCGGTTTGCCGTGTGAGGTCGGGCATTGTCATGAAGAAACAAAATTTTTGACAACTTTTCTCGGCGCTTGTTTTGAACTGCTCTCCTAAGGTTGCGCAATTTTTGGCAGGACCGATCAGAGTTTATTGTTGCACCACGCTCGAGAAAGTCAATGAGCAGCACACCTTGCCTGTCCCAAAACACAGTAGCCATAATCTTCCTTGCTGATTTTTGTGCGGTTTGCACGGCAAACCGCACAAAAGAACTCCTTGATTCATTCAAATGGGAGGTTTTCCCTCATCCACCCTATAGTCCTGATCTTGCACCGAGTGATTTTCACTTGTTTCCAAGAATGAAGAACTGGCTAGCAACACAGCGCTTCGAAGACGACGAGGAACTCCGGGCGCGCGTCACTGAGTGGCTGCGGTCGCAGGCGGCGGATTTCTATGACGAAGGAATTTTGAAGCTTGTCCACCGCTATGACAAGTGCCTCAATTTGCTTGGTGACTATGTAGAAAAGTAGTATTTTAGTCACTCTTTCAGATGTATATAATAAAAAATTTTTCTTTTACATAGTTTTTGTTTATTTACAAAACGTTCCCTACTTTCTGAATAGGCCTCGTACATCCGTAGATGGCAAACGTATCTCATACCTTTGCTACTTTCACATTGTTATAAATGTGGTTACCCGTACGCTATCCGTTTCCCGTTTTCACTGTTATTTAGTTCACTTTGTTCTCCGTTTATCCGACAGCGATAGTTGACCGAATCGATTAGTATTTTCTGATATATCGACGAAACTGTCGATCGCTACTTAATGCGCGAGATGGAACCGTAGCGTCTATTATAGAGTACCGACATAGTGGGTTGGTTACAAGGCCACATTGTTTGCAATTCATCTGTATGCTATTATACATTTCATGAAACTATGTCTAGAGATACATAAGATTGTTTTGAAGAAGATTCTTGGCCGGAATTAGATGACACGGACATTGATGAATCATACGACCCTGCGGAGAATGAAAGCGATATTGATATAAGTTTCATATAAAATTTTTCGGAAATGTGTAAATTAGAGCAATATTGTTAATAGTATTATTTTATAAATAACTTAATAATTGACTTTAACTTAATATATGGTTAAAAATCTGGTGTGAAACACTCACACAACTTTCTCTTGCCAATGCAAATTAATTAATAATAAACCTAACATTATTAATAAAATATTAGAAATAAATAAAACACTAACCTCAAAAACATAACCTTATTTTAATCATGAGTGAATGACGCAAAATGAAAATCGTACTCAGTTTGGCTTAAAAAAACGGAAAATCACACTTTTTCGCTAAACTAAGCTCTGTAGAGAAAAATTCTCCTAATAAAAGTTGTAGACATTTTAATTTCATATAAATTTTATTATATACACTTTTGTCGTAAAATGCATACTAAAGCCGAAATCTTAAAAAAAATTGATTTTTCACATGTTTTCATGAGAAAAAAAACAGAAAAACGCTAATTACCGCTAAACTAAGCGTTATACAAAAAAATGTTTGAAATAAAAGTTGTAGGTTTTTAAATTATCTACATTTTTTTGTTACATAAATTTTTGCGCTATAATACATATTAAAGCCATAATCTTAAAAAAACACTTTTTTTACGTAAAAACACCCTCACCAAAAATTTCAGCAAACATGGCGCCTACCCTATCTTGTAGAGAATAAAAAACTGAGCAAATGATGCGATTTAAAAAAAAATCGTAGGACCAGTTTTTGAGAAAATCACAAAAAAGTGTAAAATTATACGAATAAACTATTACTTCCGTTTGACCGATTTTGATGAAAATGTTCGTGTCGGGTCCGGTAGTGGTATGTAACTTAAGTTTCAAGTTTCAAGTTTTAAGTACGTACAATGTTCCGTTCTTGAGATATTTTGTATACACACACACACTCACACACAGACCAATCGCTAAAAACATGTTTTTTGGGTTCAGGGGGTCTGAAAACGTATAGATCCGGTGAAAACTCAATTTCTAAAAATCGCCATGAAAACAATACTTTCCTTCCTATATATTCATATAGGCAAGAGAAAGTAAAAAGAGCAAATTTCAAACTTTATTTTCATATAAAACCGTTGTTGGTAAGAACTGAAGTGACGGCACACGTCAGTCTACAGTGCAAGATACGTATAATTTACTTTAGCCTGCTGTCGTGAAAAAAATGGTAGACTGGAAAGTGTTAAAAGTATTTGTATAAATGAAATTGTTAGGCCTAATTCATATCATGACTGATGCTTTTAGTACTTTAAGTACAGTAGAGTACCGATTTTCCGTGGATCGTTTAACCGGGGTTTGGATTAACCGTGCGATCACTAGAAATTTTTTTTTTTTTTTTTGTTTTAACGTCCGCATGTTTTGCTAATTGCTGCTAATGCAGACGGTGAAGGATGAAATTAATTTTTTGTAACGTATGAAAAAATGCCATGTCCGAGTGGGATTCGAACCCAAGACCGCGTGATGAGAGGCGAGCACGTTACCAGCTCCTAAAATCAGTTGCAAAGAAGCTTTAACCGGTGCCGAAACATTACTAACTTTCATGGAAAATCAGGATGACACAGATTACGTGGACATTTTACATATTCGTGGTTATATAAGAAAAATAAAAAAAAAATATTGCGGCATAAAATGAAACAAAGTAAAATAACAGATTTTTTGTGATTTTTTTTTTTTGGTACGTAGTTTAAGGTAAGTCTTATATAAATTTATGTAGTAAATATTTTTATTTCAATACAATTTGTTTATTTATTTCCGATATCCGATAGTATTAACATGTATTAATCAGTAGAATAAAACATACGCGTAACTGGTGGTTTTGTTTATGACGTAAGTGGTCTCGATCGAATTGGGTTGTATTATCCGTGTTTTCTGGTTATCCGGTATAGTTATCCCCCCAGTTACCACGGATAATCGGTATTATACTGTACTTATAATTTAAAAAAATAGTTAACTTAATAGGAATACAACATCTGTAAAGTGGCAGACTCTAGTGTGCACCCTCTAGTAGGTGGCTTTGGTTTGTTGACAGAAGGAGGAGCAAACTAACAACTGCTGAACTTTAGTCAGTGGTGTGTGTGACAAATGTTTGTCTGTCATGCATCCATATTCCTCTTAACAGATTTTGTTTACACTTTAATCGGCCGCTCTGCCATGTTTCATCAGCTTCCATTTGGGCAGCGTTACCTTTCTATATGTTAAGTCATGTTTACCGGGGTTATTACATTTATTCAAAAATAAATCTTTATAATGCATCCTGCAGTTTGAAATTACGAGGGCGAATCAAATATAAACGGTAATTTTTAAAATTATATTTACTGAATAATATTACACAAAAACTATGCCTTCAACATTTTTCAATATAGTCTCCTGCATTATCTACACACTTCTGCCACCAATTTGGAAGCTTGAATATTGCCTGTTCATAAAAAGATTGAGGGAGAGTTGTCAACCAATCGCGCACGTGCTTCTCGACATCTTCATTGCTTTCAAATCGTTTTCCTCCAAGTGATTCTTTCAGAGGCGCAAACAAAAAGTAGTCACAAGGGGACAAGTCTGGACTGTAAGGAGGGTGTTCGAGAGTTTCCAAGCCCATTTCTTCCAATTCATCCCTTGTCAACAATGCGGTGTGAGGCCTTGCATTGTCATGGAGAAGGATGACATCTCTAATGGGCACACCTCGTCTTTTGTTTCGGTAACTGGTTTTTGCCGACTGTAGCACCTGGCAGTAGTAAGCCGCATTCACTATTCGTTGATCGTGAAGAAAATCAATGAGTAGAACTCCCCTTGAGTCAAAAAAAATTGTTGCAAGAACTTTTCTGGCTGAGAGACGAGTTTTGGCTTTCATTGGGCAGCCTTCATCCTTCCTTCGCCACTCCTTACTTGCCATTTTCGATTCGGGAGTGTAGTGGTGGACCCACATCTCATCACATGTGACGATGTGCCTCAAAAAATCTTCACCTTCTTCTTGAAATCGATGCAGAAGTCTCCCGGCGATCTCCGACCTGACCTGTTTTTAATTTCCGGACAGCAACCTCGGAACCCATCGAGCACTAATCTTTCTGAAGCCAAGGTGGTCTGTGATTGCAGACTGAACACTCCCGTAGCTGATATCAATTTCTGACGAGATTTCTTGAACAGTTAACCGGCGATCACCTTCGAACGGCACTAATGTTGTCATCTGTGAGACTTGACCTTGGGCGTCGACGGTGACTTTCGTTTTCAACACGTTCTCGCCCACCCCTAAATTCTCTGGCCCACGTATACACTCGATTTTTAGACAGAGTAGTGTCCCCAAACTGCCCGCAAACGAGTAAAAATTTCCGCAGGCTTAACACATTCATTTGCTAAAAATTTTATGACGATTTGTTGCGCAACAGATGGATGTACCTCTCGCTCAGTCATGGCTGTACTGACGGCAGAACGCAACAGTGCTGCGAAGTAAGCTGTTCCCCCCACTCCTATTAAACAAAACAACAACTGCTCACCGCCACATCTGGTCCGAACGTGTTTGGTACAGTCAACAGCAAAATTACCGTTTATATTTGATTCGCCCTCGTAATTCTATTTTATATAATGAATTTATACAATAAATTTCACTAACGTTCCTTGTTAACTGCGTCAACTTTTATCTTTACTTACACATGTTTTGGTGGATCGACCATCATCAGAGTAAATAACATATAATTAAAACTAAAAACTTTATTTATTAAAAATCTATAGAAAATGATACATCTTCAGTCATTTGTATAAAACTGACTTTTTTAATACATATATTAAATTATAACTAATTAAATTATATATAATTAAAACTAAAAACTTTATTTATTAAAAATCTATAGAAAATGATACATCTTCAGTCATTTGTATAAAACTGACTTTTTTTAATACATATATGACTGAAGATGTATCATCTTTTATAGATTTTTAATAAATAAAGTTTTTAGTTTCAATTATATGTTATTTATTCTGATGATTGTCGATCCACCGAAACGTGTGTAAGTAAAGATAAAAGTTGACGCAGTTAAAAAGGAACGTTAGTGAAATTTATTATATAAATTCATTCTATAAAATAGAATTATTACATTTAGTTTGGGTATTTGAAATGTAAGTGCGGTGCTCTCGTTTTGCCGCCTTTATTGACCGTTATTTTGCTGTCTCATTGTGGTGTCATACATTGATACACGTCATCTTTGCCTCCTTTTTCATCGCTACTCTACTCTAATCTATGCATCTTGTGCCTTCCGCATCCTTCTTGTTCCGTTTCCTTTGTTTCAGGGTGCGTTATGACACTTATAAGTGTTTGGATGGTTGCTCTTTCATTTTCTCGCCCTCCAATAGGCGTTATTGGAGATTGCTTGATGTTAAATACTGTGTCAGTATGTACAGTATTCAGATGAACTGCAGTCCCCTAAGCCGTGGGAGTGAGAGAATGCATAATCCTCTCACTCGCACAACCCATACTCACCGTTCCAATAACACTGTCGTATCATTTTACTCATTGCTTTTGCAGTAAACTAACAACCAAGATAACGACTGTAGTATGTTTTCAGATTTGGATTATAACAGTAGTAAAGAGCTTTGAGCGCTATGCGTAGTTATGCCACATATCTCCCTCTCACTTGCTCGGCTATGGGACATTAGTTCGTCTGATACCTATACTGTAATTAATTCAATTATAATGTGCTGTTTCGTAAGCGTTTTGTTTGCTAACAAGCTTAACCCTTTATAGGGCAGTACTACGGGGGGGGGGGGGGTTGAAATATAGGGCTACATGTTGTAAAATATTAAATTTTGTTTTATAGAGATTTGAATAATTTATTTCTGTTGCCAGAACAGTAAGATATATTTCTTTTTTTTTATGTTAAGCCCCAGTAAGTATACTTACAAAGGAACGTTTATTATTGAAATGGGAATCACATAATGTTTAGTGGTAAGAATGTTTATTAAAAAACAACTTGTAGTCGTATATAACGGAAAAATATGTAGAATAACTTATCACAACTTTATATGAGCATGAATGGTTGTTTTCCTGTAAAAAGCTCGAATTTTCTAAGCTGTTACGACACAGCCGACAGCGGCGCCCTCAACCCTACAACTATAAATTCAAATTATGGCGTAACCATTTCCCCCCCGCCCTGAAAAGATCATTTTCAGCCAACATAAAAACATAAAATAATTGCGGAACGTGAAAAACAAAAGAAAACAAAAAACAAAAATTTCTTGGCGATGTGCAACTGAGATGGCGTAAGTCCATTTGTAAAGCGGTAAAAATGTCTCAGAAATATTTGCATTGAATTTTAACCATAACACTTCAACGGTTTCGATTTCTTCAGCACTGATAAATAGATTACAAGGCCGATGGCGAAAAATAAAGCGAAGAGCGTAGGCGGTTGATCTTAACAGTTTTAAAAATGAACAGAAGCGTTCTATTAAGCAATCAAAAACAAACTCTGTTTGAGTTACAATTAAACAATTAGGTTTTACTTCGAGATCGTGAACGGTATGAGACAAATCTTCTGCCGTTGAATTTGGCCAAAGTTCTGGTGACAAGGAAATCCAGAATAGTCCTGAAAACCAAATATCATGGTTTACCAAGGATGAAGGCAGAAGACCTCGGGACAGACAGACAGTACGCTGGTATGAATCGTTACCACATTCGTGTAACTCATAAAGCAAATTGGTCGCTGCGCATTAATTTCAAAATGTGGATAGCGTACTTACCAGAGAACATTTATAAAACAATAAAATGCCAGTAGGGTTCAACTCTTTAAAAAAATCTGGTGTGAAACACTCACACAACTTTCTCTTGCCAATGCAAATATTTAACAATATAACCTCAAAAAATATAACCTAATTATGATTATATTTAATCATAAATGAAAGACGCAAAATGAAAATCGATTTCAGTTTGCCTTGAAGATACGGAAAATCACTCTTTCACGCTAAACTAGGCTCTGTAGAGAAAAATGCTTTGAATAAAAGTTATAGATCTTTTAATTTTCTATAAATTTGATCATATACTTTTTTGTCGTAAAATGCATTCTAAGGCCGAAATCTTAAAAAAATAGATTTTTCACACGTTTTCATGAGAAAAACAGAAAATTGCTAATTACCGCTAAACTAAGCGTTATACAAAAAAACGTTTGAAATAAAAGTTGTAGAATTTAAAATTCTCTACATTTTTTATTATATAAATTTTTGTGCTATAATACATATTAAAGCCGTAATCTTCAAAAAACACTTTTTTCACGTAAAAACACCCTCACCAAGAATTTCAGCAAACATGGCGCCTACCCTATCTTGTAGAGAATAAAAAATTGAGTAAACCAGGCGATTTAAAAAAAAATCGTAGGACCAGTTTTTGAGAAAATCGCAAAAAAGTGAAAAATTACACGAATAAACTACTACTTCCGGTTGACCGATTTTGATGAAAATGTTCGTGTCGGGTCCGGTAGTGGTATGTAACTTAAGTTTCAAGTTTGAAGTTCGTACGATGTTCCGTTCTTGAGATATTTTGTATACACACACAGACACACACACAGAGACACACACACAGACCAATCGCTAAAAACATGTTTTTTGGGTTCAGGGGGTCTGAAAACGTATAGATCCGGTGAAAACTCGACATGAAAACAATACTTTCCTTCCTATATATTCATATAGGCAAGAGAAAGTAAAAATCGACCTTATTGCCAGTGGTAAGTATACTTACCAAAAACCTACAAAGGGTTTAGTATTTAGCAGCTGTCGCCTTTGTTAAATGTGTTAAAACTTGAAGACTTGATTCTACTACCGTTGATGCTATGTTTTTGTACCAAGGTAAGTAGCCATTTCAAATAACGCTACCTTAAGTTATTATGTGCGTTGATTCCTATTTGTTCCTTGTTTCCAATTTGTTTTCCTGGCTTATCCATACATTTCTAATCTAATACATCACAGGAACATACAATGACACAGCAATAATGAGGAATAAAGGCGGCAAAACAATAGCACCGCGCGAAACCTTGAAATACTGCGAATAAGAACTACGAAATGCATTAGCGCCCGGGTGTACATGACCTAACGATAATTATTTATTGTTTTTATTGGAATAAAATATGTTATGTGGAGGTTTATCTTTGCAATGATTCGGAAAAGTCATCTCCCAATTCATCATTCGGTATTTCTTCTGCTTATTGACCTTGTGTATTCATGTGTTTCATGTTTTGTGTGTGTGTGTGATATTGTCTATTAACTGGCCCGGGTAGCTCATTCAAATTGTGACTCTGGGGTGGGCTAAACTTTGCTCTCCTACACTTCCAACACTTAGTCCGCTGATATTATCATTGCAACTGGTTTCTTTTAAGGATCTGGTTATAATGAAATAAATTATAAAACTGACTTCCTGTAAACTTGTACGCGATTATTTATTAACAAGATGTGCTTAGACCGCTAATACTAAATTTGATTAATTAAATGAATAGTTTAGTATAGTTTCACAAATAATTAATAAGTCAATGTAATGAAATTTGTTACTGTTTTTATTAAACACATACACGAAATCAAATGGACTGTATCATTGTTCAGCACACACACACTCACTCACGTGCGCACTGGAACTAGCTACGCACATGGCAGTAGCCAGCGCCCATTCACGCACACATTTTCACAACTCGACACATTCACACACAAATAACAACGTTAATTAAATATTAACCAAAATTACTACTTAAACTAGACCAGTTCGGAAACAAAGTATGGCACTCAGTTACTTGAATTGGACTGAATTGTTGTGTTATGGAGAACTGGTCACTCATAAACACGCACTAATCACAATCACATTCACTTTACTCAATCTTTAAGGGTGTAGTCAACCCAGAAAATTAAAATCAAAACTTCTGGCTATAGTTTATCATTATTTATTTTAAATGAAATAGTAATTTACTAGTAATGCACTACCATTTCAATGCCGGCCACATTGGCAAAGTTGGTAACGTGCTCGCCTCTCATCATACGGTCTTGGCTTCGAATCCCATTCAGGCACGGCATTTTTTCATACGTTACAAAAATCATCATTCACCGCCTGCATTAGCAGTAATTGCAGAACAGTCGGGCGTTAAGCAAAAAAAAAAAAAAAAAAAAAACTACCATTTCAACCAAGCCAAAAAATTAATTACAGCCCTTAATATAAGGGTGAGGTTGTAAAAGCAGGCTTTTACGGCGAATCAAATATCTCAGGAACCAAGAAAGATATCGACATGATTCTTATGCTACAAAATACATAAAATTGCTCTCTATTATGTGTTGTATGCACTTGCATGTATTTTTTCTTACGAGAATTTTATTGAGGAAAAACCATATTTTTAAAAACATTTATTTTATGTATTCACAAATAATTTTTAACTAAATCCCTATTAAGGTTTTTGTAATAATCATTCCACAGATAATAGAGCAAGAAATTATGAACATTTAGAAAAAACATCATCCAAATATCTCCAATACAAACCAAAATATTTAATTCTCAAGAATGTACAATCATGCAAAACCCACATATCCGGAAAACTTAAAGTTGAAGGAATAATTTCACTCGCCTTGCTAGTGAGCTTTATATTTCAAGCAGATGTTTTAATAACTTTTTTTTAGTGTACAAAGTAAACAAATATTGTGATTCAGAAAATTTTAAACTTCAAATAAATGCAAAAAACAATTGAAATTTAAAAAAATAATCATCTTGAGTTGACTACCCCCTTAAGTGCCAACACCTTGAAACTGAAAATGTTCAATATAATAGGAGGGTGTTTATAAATGAATAGCGGAGGGCGTTTTAACGCTCTATAATATATAATACATTATACTTACAGTTATAAATGATACATCAAACGAAAGAGCAACTCAAACACTTTTACATGAATGCCTACAAGTGTTCAATGTGCGCACCATTCGTCACATGACACGCATCAAGACGATATGCGAGTTCTTTCCAAACGTTGTTTAGTGTCTCTCGAGTAATTGTTGCAACAGCTGTTTCAATCCTGATTATCAATTCGGGAAGGTCAGCTGGTAGTGGAGGCAAATACACACGATCCTTTTTTTTGTCACCAGTCTCTCGACTGGTTTGATGCATTTCTCCAAGCTGTTCTATGTTGCGCGAGTCGTTTCATATCTACATACCTGTAACACCCTACATCTTTTGTAATTTGTTTTATATTTTAATCTTTGCCTCCCCCTACAATAAATTATACTCCCTCAATATTATCCTCCATTATTAATAGCCCAATACCTTGATCCTTTATGAACCCCCAAAGATAGAAATCACATGGCGTCAGATTGGGTGACCATGGAGGCCATGGAACGAGCCCTGTCATTACACCTCTTGCAGCCAATCCAGCGGTCGAGTAAAGTGACGTTCAGCCAATCAGATACTTTGTTATACCAGTGAGGCGGCGCACCATCTTGCTGGAAAATGAAGTTTTGTGGCTCTTCATTTTCTAACTGAGGGAAGAGCCATAGCTGTAGAGTATCAAGGTAAGAAGCACCAGTTACAGTTGCTTCAACAAAAACTAAAGGCCCGTAAAATTTCCACCGGGACATGGCACAAAAAACATTTGATTTAGGGGAGTCTCGTTGCACTTGTACCATCGCGTGAGGATTTTCTGTGCCCCAGATTAGCACAATATGAGTGTTCACTTGTCCACTTAGGTGAAAGGTCAACTTATCACTGAAGACGACATGATGTAGAAAATCTTCATGCAACAACATTTCGTTATCAAAGTTGGCACGTAAACCACAGTCTGCAGGATTTGGAGCCTGTACCAACTGCAAGCGATAAGGACGTAGTTGTAAGCATCTCCATAAAACTTTCCAAACAGTCGTTACAGGAATTGCTAATTCACGACTAGCCTTTTGAATAGATTTCTGTGGGCTACGCGTGAACGACACTCGCTCAACGCTCTCCGCACTAACACTTGATCGTCCCGTACTCTTCCCTTTGCATAGGCAGCCGGCCGGCGGTATCTTCAAACTGATGATACCATCTATGGATGTTATTATCACCTGGAGGTTCACAACTGAATTTAATACGGAACGCTCGTTGCACAGTAACTACCGATTCCGTCTTTGTGAACTGTGAAACACGAAACGCTTTCTGTTCTTTAGTTGCCATCTTCACTACTAGCGCTTTCTAACGGCTGGCGGTGGAAACATTGCACACTGCTGCCAACAAACAAAACTGTTTGAGTTGCACTTTCGTTTGATGTATCATTTATAACTGTAAGTATAATGTAGTAAATATTAAGAGCGTTAAACCTTCCCTCCAACCTAACATTATTTCTAATGTTAGGTTATATTGGTATTTGTGACTGGCTGATAAAAGGTATCATCATTTTTATAAAACCGGCTTTTACATGGTTAACCATTTGGACTCTACAACTCAAATAAAATGCCCGGGCCAGTACTGTTGATGAGCTTTTTAGGTGTACTCTTCTGTGTTGATATTGTGCCGATATTTTTGTTTTTGTTGATTGCTGCTCGATCATAAAAATGTGACATTTAGCGTATGCGTAAGTATTTTATGGACGCCGAACTCAGATCTATGATCAGTCCTGACTCTGAACAGGAGGACGACGACGTGGTATCTGATTTTGATTATCAGGTAGTCTTATCACTTAAATTCTTATCACTAGTTTAATATAAGTGTGTGTGTGTGTGTGTTTTTTTTTTGCATCCAGGAGACTCCTTGTGGGAGTATAGGACATGTCAAGATAAAACTGATAAACTAAAAGTTTATCACCAATGATAAATTCATCACTTACCACCAAAAATTTGTTTCTGCTACTGCTTACTTCTGTAGGCTTGTCATGAACCCCATTAAATCAAATATCACACAAAATTAAAAATTAAAAAAAATCAAACAATGATAAATTCATCAGTTCCCAATAATTTTTCCACGCTACTGCTTAACTCAGTAGGCTTGTCATGAATCCCTTTGATTTGTTTAATTACAAGTTAAATGCTTTTCAAACAGAAACTATTTAGAAAGGAATTCATGCACACTGTAAAATGTTACATCAATCAAATATTGTTTTAGCTTTTTTTAATTTTTTTTTTACTTGCATCTAGGAGACTCCAAAACGAGTATAGGACATGTCACGATAAAACTGATAAACTGAAAGTTTATCACCAATGATAAATTCATCACTTACCACCAGAAAATTGTTTTTGGTACTGCTTACTTCAGTAGGCTTGTCACGAACCCCATTATATCAAATATCACACAAAATGAAAAATAAAAAAATCAAACAATGATAAATTCATCACTTACCAATAATTTTTTCCTCGCTACTGCTTAACTCAGTAGGCTTGTCATGAACCCCTTTGTATCAAATAGTACACAATATTTGTTTAATTACAAGTTAAATACTTTTCAACCAAAAAACTATTTAAAATGGAATTCGTGCACACTGTAAAATGTTCCATCAATCAATAATATTGTTTTAGCTTTTTTTTAAAATGACTTAAATTGTGACAACATTTTAAACCTTGTGGCAATTTATTGATGTATTTTCTACCTGCATGAGTTGGTTTTTGTTGAAACAATTTAGTGTTGTGATTAGCAACATAATAATCGATTCTGTTTCTTGTGTAGTAGTGGTTGTGAACATTTAAATTCTGTAAAAAGGTATTTTGCTTTACGTACATTATCACAGTGTGTGGGTGTGTGTGTGTGTGTGTGTGTGCGTGTGCGTGCGTGCGTGTGTGTGTGTAGCTTGGTGTACATCCAATCTGAGGTGTAGCGAAAATTTTATCCCCCACCAACTTGTCAGTCACTATAATAATATGTGTCACTGTTAGAGAGCTGGAGTTTGGCACTTGTTATCTCCTCCTCAGACATTGAACTGCAAAAAGAGCAGTGGTATTGTTAAATACATAATATATTATTTATTGATTGAGAAGTGTAGAAGTGAAGAAATCTTTTTTAATTTAAACGTCCGGAATGCAGAAAACAAATTTCAAATTCATTTCGATCAGAAACTTGTCTTGAAATCATCGTATAGAATTTTTTTGTCAAAGGTTTTCTTGAGTGATACTTTTGTTATTTCGACTGAGAAATTGTGTAAGTGCCTTAACCTTTTATACGGCAGTACTACGAGGAAATATTATAAATATAGGGTGATTCAAAAAGAGCGCCGGTTTTGATATATCAAATTAAGAGATTTATTTTATTGAAAAACTGAAAATAAATACATCAACAAGTTCATCTTACCTTCCGATTTTATGTATGAAAAATGATGTCATGCATGTGTCCTCCTCTACTGCGCTGGCACGCATCAACTCTGTCCATGAAACTGGATATTACTGCACGACAAGTTTCGACTATGTGGGACAAGTTTCCGTATGTGGGGTTTTCTAAACCCCACATACGGCAGTTCTGTTCATTAACAAAACCGTTTAAGTGGAAGTGCGCCTCATCACTGAAAATGATTTTGTTTGCGAAGGTGTCATCATCCTGCCGTTTTCTCAATACCCAGTCAACAAACTGTCGTCTCTTCTGGTGGTCTGCCACTTTCAAATGTTGCGTCAACTGAATTTTATACGGGTGATATTGGAGATCGTACCGAAGAATTCTTCGTACAGAAGAACATCTTAAACCCAATTGTTGAGAACGGCGACGTATTGATTTTGCTGGGCTAACAGCCACACTGTCACGAACCAACGCAACGTTCTGCTCATTTCGGCCAGAACGACGACGTCCAGAACTTTTAAGGTCGACTGTTGAACCCGTCTCAAAAAACTTTTTCATGAGCCTGCGAACTGTTGATTCATTCGTTGCTTCATACGCCCTAGAGTACCGCGAAGTCGCCTGACAGTAGCGGCATAACTCTCTCCACTCTGGTAAATGTTTTGACGATTAACACTCGTTGCGCAATAGTAAACTTCTCCATGGTTAGACAGAGACTGCGAGAGTATTACACTGCGAACAAGAGAAACTACAACTGAATCGTCAATCGGAATGTTCTCCGAAATAGAAATGAGGTCAAACAATGTTGCCAACCGATAAAGAAAATTTTACCAGCCGTTTAAAAACCGGCGCTCTTTTTGAATCGCCCTATATGTTGTAAAATATTAAATTTTGTTTCATAGGGACTTGAATAAAGTGCTAACTGTTTTTATACCAGCGGTCTTACAGTTAATCTAGACCCTTTGAATTACACAATCTTTTTAACAAAAGCGTTGTCATTCACAAACCCTGTACAAAGAATCAAAACAAAAACAAAAACATTGTGTTATTGGATTTCTTAGAATTTCCATTGAAAATATGATTATGATTCATCGCAGTCTAGTATCACTCCACCCCATAAAATAAATGACCGTTTCTGGATTAATGTTGAAAAAGTAATCCCTTTGAAAATATTGTTAATGTTGTTATAGTCATAAGAAAAAGAGGAAGGAATTGCCCTCCCACTGCAGATCACGTGTAATACTAGCCGAACCGCATAACAACGCCTCTGCTACTCTGCCTCTGCCTCCTTGATATTATTAGCTACTAACCAATGATACACCACACCCCTCCCACTTTCATTTCCTGCTCAAAAAACGTTATCACACTATTAATAAATTTCACGACATTGACTTACGCAAAACTTGACCTTTTTTGCCGACTTTATTTTTTCTCCTATTTTCACTCATTTTATATGAACTCAGAACTGAACCGAGTCAACGAAAAAGTGAACAGTTTTGAATAATATAAGATACTACATTAGAAATTAAAATCCGATGAATAGGAATATAGTAAACGATAAAAATAAATACATGAGATAAATTATAATATTTGTGTAGAATAACACTTCACTTGAATACACTAAGGTTAGAACTCAACTGAAGAATTGTCAAGTAGCGCTACTCTAGCACACCCCTCTCCCTCTCCTTATTAAATGGACTACTCCCACCACTGGCCCAACACACTGTCACATCACTTTTTACTTTTACACAATATTTTCACTGTACAATATGTGTTACGAATAAAATATACAAGTTGAAGCAGCTGCTTTTGTTTGAGATGTATAGTGACTTGAGTCACCCATTGAGTTTGCCCTTGTTTGCAATGAGGGGTAAAGGGGCAACAGCATCAGTACACAAACATAACAACTTATATTATACCCAGAGCATATACGGTATATCGCGGATCCTTTGTGTGTTAACTCAACGAATATAACTGTTTGTTTACCGTAAACACAAATGTCGGTTTCTCGAAAACGTGGTCGAACTATTCACAGTGCTGAACGCAAAGTAATAAAATGTTGTGAAGTTGAAGCTAAATAAAAATGCGTATCACAAATGCCTCTTAACAAAAGCCATGAGCGAGCGGCTAACTACTGTGATGTTCCTCTTTTTACAATTCAAAAAATAAAGAAGGAAATTAAGAACGCGAAGAAGCTGTTCTCCATCAGTTTAGTTGAGACCTGGTAAAAAAGAAAACGGTTAGGTAGATACTAGAGAGACTAATAATGAAAAACGCCGGTGTCAGCAATAGTAAAGAAGGTGATTCATTCTTAATTACAGTAAATCAAACATACATAAACATTATTTTCATCAAACATAATGCTATAACATAATATTACTATTAATAATAATATTATACTATCAAATAATATTATTTTATAACAGTCATGAAATTAAGTTATAGGCAATATATTACAGGTCATATTTATTTCTTATAAGGTTTATGAAGAAAATATTTTCTCGAAATAAACCACAGCTTACAAAATGTATCTAGAAACTGCACGGTAGTGAAATGTACGAGTAGTGTCTCACTGTTGAGGTTGGCAGCACTGCAAATATTCCACTTCCCTTTCTCACAGCCCATACATACGCAAAAGGCAATCTCATGACTTCAGTATCTATAGCTGCAGTTATTCATGTATCTTTGCATCTGTATGTAGATTTATAAAGAATTGTCTGTGAGATCGGGGTAATTGCTGATACTAGCCTCGTCACTTGTGTGTCCAATCATAAAATGAACAAACACCGATCGAACCGCACTGAATGGATTCTAGTTTGGTGTTGTGTGTGTGTGTGTGTGTGTTAGTGAGTAGTTAATAGTTTTATTGATCGCACGGTTTGCTCTTGTTTTAGGAAACTGAAAATTCACCTCTGCTCGATAAACAGAATCAAAGTTTCTCGCAAAATATCGCCAGGTTGGATCAGGAGTTCACCAGTCTTCTAGTCATTCTGTTGAGAACCATCGCCACTCTGGGCAGGGAAGAAAATGTCGACAAACTTTGTAATATTTTGTACAGGTATGCATCCCCATTGTAAACTACAGCCTCTCTCTTAGTTTGCTTCTAATCTAAACAAATAATGACGTCACTGAGCATCCGCATTATATAAAAATGTGTACACGCTGATTAAAAACTAACAACAAAATACTTTCAAAAGTATTTTTCTAAATGAAATAGTTAGGCCTACATCATTATCATGACTGATGTTTTTAGTACTGTAAGTACTTATAATTTAAAAAATAGTTAACTTAATAGGAGGAATAGGATAGTTGTAAAGTGGTGGACTGAATGTAGCGTGCACCCTTTAGTAGTAGGTGGCTTTTGTTTGTTTACAGTAGGAGCAAACTAAGAATGGCTCAACTGTATGTATTATATTGTATGCACAGTGGCAATTATTAACCCTTCTGTTGCCAGACTACTGCTTGAGTTGCAGCTCCCTCCCGCCGTGTAGTTGTTGTGGAATGGAGTGCGTGCGTTGTTATAGTAATGGCAGAATGAATGAATTAATAGTATTTCACAGCTGCTGCATTTGTAATGGTAGTGTCTACTAACTAGACTAAAAACATATTCTTATAATTTGGCGCATTAATTTAACAAATACCTCTATTGGGTTATTAACATGGTCAAATTCATAATATTTCACTTACCATTTTATATCAAAACATGTAAATAAGTAATTGTAATAAATACAAACAAATATGTTAAATATAGAAATTTTGAAAACGAATGTTTTGTATCAAGAGTAATAGAAGAATCGTTCTGCCAGCATGCGTGTCACTCATTCACCCCGCAACTACACGGAGCTGGGACTCGAGCAGTACGTGTACAGGTATCAGACGAACTGATGTCCCATAGCCGAGCGAGTGAGAGGGAGATATGTGGCATAACTACGCATGCCCTCAAAGGTCTTTACCCTAATAATCCAAATCTGAAAACATACTACAGTCGTTACCTTGCTTGTTAGTTTATTACTGCATATGCATAAAAGCTTAATAAACAACAATGAGTAAAATTATACGACAATGTTATTGGGTAGGCGCGTATGGGTTGTACGAGTGAGAGCGTTATGCATTGTCTCACTCCCACGGCTAGGGGACTTCAGTTCATCTGAATACTGTACCTGTACCTACTAGTCCAAAGAATGCTAAGCTAAAATCCCGTTATTTTACCAGTTAATTTTGAGAAAATTTTAGAATTGACGCAAAAGAAAGCTTTAAGAATCGTGTTTTACCTTAAATTCTGCTCTTTCTGCTAATAATATAAGTAGTAATGGAAAAAAAGTTTAAATGGTTTCAATAAATTTGAAATAAGAAAAAATTTTTTAACCCCGAATTAAAAAATTTTATTTTCAAAAGTGTTGGGAAAAAGTCTTAATATTTTTGATTTTTTTTTTTAATTTATGTCAAAAGAAAAAGCTTTCTTTTCTTTTTTTTTTGTAATCCCTAATTTGTGTACGTTGCAATCTGTTCAATTGGGACAATAAGCAATGAGATGAGGATGATGTGTATGATGTATAAATGAGATTGTGTAGTCTCCTACAGACTCAGGTCGACCATTCCTGAGAGAGTATGGTTAATTGAACCCCAACCATCAAATTACACCGGCAACCACTGTCCAGTATTCAAATCCGTATAAAAGTAACTACCTTTACTAGGATTTCAACAAGGAACCTTCGTCTCCGAAAATCAACTGTTAAACAGCTGATTTTGGCGACGACTTTACCTCTAGACCAACTCGGTGGCTCTAGAGGTCTTTCTTTTGTCTACAGGTCTTTTTTTCTAGAAGCCTAGGGTCTTTTCTTTTAAAACTGCAAAATAACAATAATTATCTGTATCATACAAACACGCTGTAACAAAATCATACGAAAGTCACACTGAGAATATAACAGCTGTAACCAAAACAAACATTGCTCTTGGTGTACTTGACACTAAGAGCAATGTTTGCAAGAATGGACACAATTGATATGTCTTCGGCTAATACTGAGTAGATCATTAGATAGACGCATTTATTACTAACCTTTTAAAAATCTGTTGCGAAACACTCACACAACTTTATCTTGCCAATGCAAATAATGAACAATATAACCTAACATTAGTAATAAACAACAAAACTAACCTCAATAAACATGACCTTGTTTTAATCATGAGTGAAACACGCAAAATGAAAATCGACCTCATTTTGGCTTAAAAGTACAGAAAATCACTATTTCATGCTAAACTAGGCTCTGTAGAGAAAAATGCTTTAATTAAAAGTTGTACATCTTTTAAATATAAGTTGTACATCTTTTAATTTCCTATAATTATGATTATATACACGTTTTTTGTAAAATGCATACTAAGGCCGAAATCTTAAAAAAATCAATTTTTCACACGTTTTCGTGAGAAAAAAACAGAAAATTGCTTTTACAGTATAAATATGAATATATAATATAAATATTATCTATAAATATTACACTTTTGCAGTAAAATGCATATTGAAGCTGTAATCTTAAAAAAACAATTTTTTTATGTGAAAACAGCGTCACCAAGAATTTCAGCAAACATGGCGCCTACCCTATCTTGTAGAGCATAAAAAATTTAGCCAACCAAGCGATTTTAAAAAAAATCGTAGGACCAGTTTTTGAGAAAATCGCAAAAAAGTGAAAAATGACACGAATAAACTACTACTTCCGGTTGATCGATTTTAATGAAAATGTTCATGTCGGGTCTGGTAGTGGTATGTAGCTTAAGTTTTAAGTTTCAAGTTCGTACGACGTTCCGTTCTTGAGATATTCTGTTCACACACACACACACACACACACATAGACAGAGCAATAGGTAAAAAGCAGTTGTGTGTGTGGGTGTGAGGGTGTCTGTTTAGGTGTATATGGTGGGTGAAGAGTGGGACATGAAAACAAACAATACTTTCCTTCCTATACATGTATATTCATATAGGCAAGAGAAAGTAAAATATGAATGTGACCTAAGGAGAAATATTAAAAATAGAGCGCGATTTATGAAGAGCTGATGTCTTCAGCTCTTGGCAGTCTTTCGTAAAAATTCAAATGGGCTTTTGAAGCATCATTTTCATTGAATGGAGCCGTCAACAGGCTTAATTCAGTAGATTATTGGTGCCAAGAAAACCCCCACTGGTATTGTGAAAGTCATACTCAACATCCCTGTGGAATAGTATGAGTACATGATGGACCTTTTTTCCTTTCTCTTGCCTATATGAATATCTAGGAAGGAAAGTATAGTAGCAAGATAGGGTAGGCGCCATGTTTGCTGAAGTTCTTGGTGAGGCTGTTTTCACGTAAAAAAATTGTTTTTTTAAGATTACAACTTTAATATACATTTCAGCACAAAAATTTATACATTAAAAGTTGTAGAGAATTCAAAACCCTAAAACTTTTATTTTAAACATTTTTTTGTATGTTTAGTTTAGCGGTAATTAGCGATTTTCTGTTTTTTTTCTCACAGAAACGTTTGAAAAATTGATTTTTTTAAGATTTAAGGCTTAGTATGCATTTTACGACAAAAGTGTATGTAATCAAATTTACAGAAAATTAAAAGATCTAAAACTTTTATTTAAAGCATTTTTTTCTACAGAGCCTAGTTTAGCGTGAAAGAGTGATTTTCCATATTTTTAAGCCAAACTGAGGTCGATTTTCATTTTGCGTCATTCACTCATTATTAAATAAGGTTATGTTTTTTGAAGTTAGTTTTTTTTATTGTTTTATACTAATATTAAGTTATATTTTTCATTATTTTCATTGGCAAGAGAAAGTCGTGTGAGTGTTTCTTTCCAGACGTGGGCCCTGTGCGTGGTCGGCTAGGACACTACCACATCACTACAGAGGTGACCACTGGATCTTTTATCTATTGAAACAAAAAAGAAAATACCATACAGTGTATAAATATTGTGGGCTGTACAAAATGTGTGTTGTTGTTGTTTAGGTCATCAGCCTGGTTGGCTGGTTTGAACGTGTAGACCAGTGTTTCCCAAACTTTTTTTTCTCGCGGCACGCTACAAAAAAACGGCCAATAGCCGCGGCACACCTATTACTTTATGCCATTGATTAAGCTTAAGTACTTGATATAAACGTACTTATATCATAAATAATATAATTTTCTTGGATAAGTCAAAGAAAAACATTACATTTAAAAGAAACTTAATTTATACTTATTGAGCAAAATACAGTAGTATAATACAACCAGTAGAAGTAGGAAAATACATATCAAACAAAATACTTGTTGCTTTCCATTATTCACATTCTTGGTTAATGTGACACAAGGGCTTGGTGTTTTTTTAGTATTAGTGCAAGTAGCGACGGCGCCACGACTCAACTGTGCGCACAGGTGATGTGTACAGTCAGTTCTATAAACAAAATCCATCTCATGTCAGCCCAACTTCTTAGTCATCGGATAGGTATTATTTTGTTGGACCGTTTAAATTTAATTTAATTTATTTTCCTAGAATTCCGCGGCACACTTGGCCGGCCTCGCGGCACACAGTTTGGGCACCTCTGGTGTAGAGGTTTTACTAAGTAAAACGAGGAGTGAGGTGGTTTACCATTGCCACAACTCACTCAGTGGAAAAGTACACTTGTCAGCATGTGCTGGGCCCTCTGAAAAGCACATATTTTCCACTCTGCAAATGACACCTTCACTTCATTCATCATCAGGGTCTGGCTGTATAATGAAATTCATTACTTTCAGAGGAGATAACTCTGATTAGTGTCACAGTACACCTCTACCTCTTCTGTTCTTTAATTATTCAGTCATTTGATTAGCTGACCATGTGTTAAGAAACGGAACTATTTATTTTAGCCCTGCAACGAACAGATTGAGTGTAAAAATTTGACACTCCACCTGTCTGTTATGGGCAGAAAAAAATGTGTGGCGGCACTTGAAAATGGTAATTATATTTTGTAAGTATATTTTGTTTCAGGGAGGATTTCAACAGTTACTACAGCAAATATTTGGACAACGACAACAAGAAGCTAGACTGTTCCACCAATCAAAAGTCTGCGTCAAATATTTCCGGATAAAAAATGATGCTTCCATTTGTTTATTATTTCTTCTTGTATTGTTGTTGCTTTGTAATAAGAATTATAACTGTTTATTGTCACATCGGAATGCGGTTGTCTGAATCACGTGTACATGTAAGTGAAAGGGGGTGTTCTATACAACCCGGACATGGTTGTCTGAGGAATTTCATGGGGGGCTATGCTCTCATGGTAGTTTTTTTTTTTTTTACTTTCTCTTGCCTATATGAATATATAGGAAGGAAAGTATTGTTTTCATGTCGATTTTAAGAAATCGAGTTTTCACCGGATCTACACGTTTTCAGACCCCCTGAACCCAAAAAACATGTTTTTAGCGATTGGTTTGTGTGTGTATGTGTGTGTGTGTGAACAGAATATCTCAAGTACGGAACATCGTACGAACTTGAAACTTAAGTTACATACCACTACCGGACCCGACACGAACATTTTCAACAAAATCGGTCAACCGGAAGTAGTAGTTTGATCGTATAATTCAAAAATAAATCTTTATAATGCATCCTGCAGTTTGAAATATTTCTATTTCATATAATGAATTAATATAATAATTTCACTAACCTTCTTTTTAAACTGCGTCACCTTTATTTTATTCCTACTTACACGTGTTTCGGTGGATCCACCATCATCAGAGTAAATGAAAAATTGAAACTAAAAATTTTTTTCATTTATTTAAAATTTACAGAAGATGATACATCTTCAGTCACTTGTATAAAACTGATTTAAAATTAATTTATTTTAATTTATCCCTTCTCATATTTACTGTAGATAGCAGCAGCAGTCAATATCACTTCATCATTCCTAAATTTTATCTGTTCATTCAAAATGTCCTGCTTTTGCTCTTTTAAATATTTATAAATATGGAACATCTCATATTTTTCAATTTTATTTTTATTCTCTATATTACATTGTTCTATTATATTAAAATGTTCATCTATTTTACCAAATTTATGTTTTTCTTCTTTTATATGATTGGTATAGTTAGATATAATGTAGTCACATTTCAGTGCTTTTTTATGTTCATTATACCTCACTTGAAAATTACGACTAGTCATACCAATGTAAAATTTTTTACAATCCTCATTACCACAATCTATTTTATACACACCCTTTTTATTGCTTAGTGTTTCATTTATATTATTTTTAATTATATTTGTGGACAGTAGTTTTTTATTATTACATGTGTATGCGATTTTATAAAATTTATTTAATGTTCTGTATAATTTATTATTAATAGTTTTATTGTATTTTAATGCAATAAATGGTTTATGTTTTATTTTATTATCTATTATAAGGGTGGTTCTCAAGTTATTTTTAAAATATAGTTTGTTTTTAATTTTATTTATTACTTTATTTATTTCTTTTTCATTATACCCATTCTTTTGTGCTATGAATTTTATTGTTCTTAATTCATTTTCTAGTAGTTTTTTATCTTTTATATAATTATATGCTCTGTGAATCATACTATGGTAAGCTGCCATTTTATGTGAGTATGGGTGGTTAGATGACTTATTTATATTTGTTACTGGTGATATACTTTTACGAAATACACCTGTTGTTATTTTACTATTACCCTTGATTAATTGTATGTCCATGAAATTTAATTTATTATTATTTTCAAGTTCCATAGTGTGGTGTAATTTATCATCAAATGTATTTAATTTTTTCAAAATAACATCCTCTTCATTTTTATATGTCTTTTCCAATATTACCAGTATGTCATCTACATATCTGTGCCACATTACTTCATTATGTGTGTGTTCTATTTGATACACAGTTATTTCTTCAAAATATTGTAAATAAATTTCAGACAAAATAGAGCTTAATGGTGCTCCCATAGTAAGTCCATCTTTTTGTTTGTATATTTTTTCATTAAATTTAAAATAATTTTGTGAAGTACATTGTCTTAATAATCCTATAACTTGCTTTACTTCATCTTCATGCAATTTACGTTCTGTTAATTTATTTTTTATAATGTTTATGGTTTTGTCAATGGGTATATTTGTGTACATATCTTTGATATCAAAAGACATCATAATATGTTTGTCATTAATTTCAATTTTTTGTATTTTGTCTATTATTTCTTGAGCGTTTTTTATACTATATCGGTTATTTAATATTATATGTGTTTTTAGGTAATCGTATAAAAATTTAGATATTTTATATGTAGGCGCATTTTTATAATTAACCAGAGGTCTTATAGGTACATCCACTTTGTGTATTTTAGGAAGGCCATTAAGATTTGGGGCTTGAGGATTATTATTTCTGTATTTATTTTTTATTTTTTTATCGATTATCTTATTTGATTCACTAATAATTCTTCTAAGTTGTGCATTGAATTTTTTAGTTGGATCTTTTTTAATGATCTCAAAATTATTGTTGTTCAAACATTTTTCTGTTTTTTGTATGTATTCACTTTTGTAAATTATTACAGGTACATTTACTTTATCAGCTTTTACAATTACAGCATCTTCATCTTGTAATTTTTTCTTTAAATTTTCATATTTTTTATTTATTTTTTTATTATAATTATTTAAGTTTTTATTTTTATAATTTATAATTCAATATGTTACTTTTCACATTACTTCTGATTATATTATGATTTTCTACTTCAATTTTATATAAAGCAGATTCAATGTCTATTAAATTGTGTTTAAGATCCTTAAGTAGTAATGTAGTCACATAAAATGGCAGCTTACCATAGTATGATTCACAGAGCATATAATTATATAAAAGATAAAAAAATGAATTAAGAACAATAAAATTCATAGCACAAAAGAATGGGTATCATGAAAAAGAAATAAATAAAGTAATAAATAAAATTAAAAACAAACTACATTTTAAAAATAACTTGAGAACCACCCTTATAACGGGCGATTCAAAAAGAGCGCCGGTTTTTAAACGGCTGGTAAATTTTTGTTTATTGGTTGGCAACATTGTTAGACCTCATTTCTATTTCGGAGAACATTCCGATTGACGATTCAGTTGTAGTTTCTCTTGTTCGCAATGTAGTACTCTCGCAGTCTGTGTCCTAACCATGGAGAAGTTTACTATTGCGCAACGAGTGTTAATCGTCAAAACATTTTACCAGAGTGGAGAGAGTTATGCGGCTACTGTCAGGCGACTTCGCGGTACTCTAGGACGTAATGAAGCACCGAATGAATCAACAGTTCGCAGGCTCATGAAAAAGTTTTTTGAGACGGGTTCAACAGTCGACCTTAAAAGTTGTGGACGTCGTCGTTCTGGCCGAACTGAGCAGAACGTTGCGTTGGTTCGTGACAGTGTGGCTGTTAGCCCAGCAAAATCAATACGTCGCCGTTCTCAACAATTGGGTTTACGATGTTCTTCTGTACGGAGAATTCTTCGGTACGATCTCCAATATCACCCGTATAAAATTCAGTTGCTGCACGAGAAACAATGTTGTTGCTCCGTGAACGGTTCCAGGATCGCATCATTTCTCGTAATTCCGACCATCAATGGCCACCAAGGTGGTGTGACTTGACGCCTTGTGACTTTCATCTTTGGGGTCATCTGAAGTCATTGGTGTATGCCAATAAACCCCGAAACATCAATGACTTGAAGGAGGAAATTCGACGGGTTATCGGGCAAATGGAAGTCGAAACTTGTCGTGCAGTAATATCCAATTTCATGGACAGAGTTGATGCGTGCCAGCGCAGTAGAGGAGGACACATGCATGACATCATTTTTCATACATGAAATCGGAAGGTAAGATGAACTTGTTGATGTATTTATTTTCAGTTTGTCAATAATATAAATCTCTTAATTTGATATATCAAAACCGGCGCTCTTTTTGAATCACCCTATATTAGATAATAAAATAAAACATAAACCATTTATTGCATTAAAATACAATAAAACTATTAACAATAAATTATACAAAACATTAAATAAATTTTATAAAATCGCATACACATGTAATAATAAAAAACTACTGTCCACAAATATAATTAAAAATAATATAAATGAAACACTAAGCAATAAAAAGGGTGTGTATAAAATAGATTGTGGTAATGAGGATTGTAAAAAATTTTACATTGGTATGACTAGTCGTAATTTTCAAGTGAGGTATAATGAACATAAAAAAGCACTGAAATGTGACTACATTATATCTAACTATACCAATCATATAAAAGAAGAAAAACATAAATTTGGTAAAATAGATGAACATTTTAATATAATAGAACAATGTAATATAGAGAATAAAAATAAAATTGAAAAATATGAGATGTTCCATATTTATAAATATTTAAAAGAGCAAAAGCAGGACATTTTGAATGAACAGATAAAATTTAGGAATGATGAAGTGATATTGACTGCTGCTGCTATCTACAGTAAATATGAGAAGGGATAAATTAAAATAAATTAATTTTAAATCAGTTTTATACAAGTGACTGAAGATGTATCATCTTCTGTAAATTTTAAATAAATGAAAAAAATTTTTAGTTTCAATTTTTCATTTACTCTGATGATGGTGGATCCACCGAAACACGTGTAAGTAGGAATAAAATAAAGGTGACGCAGTTTAAAAAGAAGGTTAGTGAAATTATTATATTAATTCATTATATGAAATAGATCGTATAATTTTTCACTTTTTTGCGATTTTCTTAAATCTGGTTCTACAATTTTTTTTAAAATCGCCTGGTTTTCTGAATTTTTTATTCTCTACAAGATAGGTAGGCGTCATGTTTGCTGAAATTCTTGGTGAGGGTGTTTTCACGTAAAAACATAGTTTTTTTAAGATTACAGCTTTAATATGCAATTTAGCGCAAAATGTTATGTAATAGAAGTTGTAGAGAATTAAAAATTCTACAACTTTAAATCAAACATTTTTTTGTATAACGCTTAGTTTAGCAGTAATTAGCAATTTTCATTTTTTGTCACGAAAATGTGTGAAAAATCGATTTTTTTAAGATTTCGGCCTCAGAATGCATTTTACGACAAAAGCGTATATAATTAATTTTATAGGACGTTAAAAGATCTACAACTTTTATTGAGAGCATTTTTCTCTACAGAGCCTAGTTTAGCGTGAAAGAGTGATTTCCCGTATTTTTAAGTTGAACTGAGGTTGATTTTCATTTTGCGCCTTTGACTCATGATTAAAATTAGGTTATGTTTTTTGAGGTTAGTTTTTTGTTTATTTCTAATGTTTTATGACGAATGTTACATTATATTGTTATTTATTTGCATTGGCAAGAGAAAGTTGTGTGAGTGTTTCACACCAGATTTTTTAAGATTATCGCCTTAACCCTTTCTAGACCGCGCGATAATAAAATCTCGGAAGTACAAGTGACAACACCAGGTTAGACGCACACGTGCCACATGTGATGGGTCCATTCGATACACAGCTGACACGATCTGGTGTATTTTTGGAGCCCTAACTGTTTACAGAAAAATCTGGTGTGAAACACTCACACGACTTTCTCCTGCCAATGCAAATAATTAACAATAAACCTAACAATAGTAATAAAACATTAGAAATAAACAAAAACTAACCTCAATAAACATAATCTAATTTCAATCATGAGTGAAAGACGCAAAATGAAAATCAACCTCAGTTTGGCTTAAAAATACGGAAAATCTTTCTTTCACGCAAAACCAGGCACTCTAGAGAAAAATACCCTAAATAAAAGTTGTAGATCTTTTAATTTTCTATAAATTTGATTATAAACACTTTTGTCATAAAATGAATAATAAGGCCGAAATCTTAAAAAAATAGATTTTTCACACGTTTTCGTGAGAAAAAAACAGAAAATTGCGTATTACCACTAAACTAAGCATTATACAAAAAAATGTTGGAAATAAAAGTTTTAGGATTTTAAATTCTCTACATTTTTTAGTATATAAATTTTTGCGCTATAATACATATTAAATCCTTAATCTTAAAAAAAACCCTTTTTTACGTAAAAACACCCTCACCAAGAATTTCAGCAAACATGGCGCCTACCCTATCTTGTAGAGAATATAAAATTGAGTAAACCAGGCGATTTTAAAAAAAATTGTAGGACCAGTTTTTGAAAAAATCGCAAAAAAGTGAAAAAGTATACGAATACTACTACTACTTCCGGTTGACCGATTTTGATGAAAATGTTCGTGTCGGGTCCGGTAGTGGTATGTAACTTAAGTTTCAAGTTCGTACGATGTTCCGTTCTTGAGATATTTTGTATACACACACAGACCAATCGCTAAAAATATATTTTTTTGGTTCAGGGGGTCTGAAAACGTATGGATCCGGTGAAAACTCGATTTTGAAAAATCGACATGAAAACAATACTTTCCTTCCTATATATTCATTTAGGCAAGAGAAAGTAAAAATTTAGGCGAGTTGGGATTTAGAAGTGCCGATGGTCTACTGCACAGGTTAATTTCTTTGTTACTAAATGGGAGCCGGCCGCATTGGCGAAGTTGGTAACGTGCTCGCCTCTCATCATGCGGTCTTGGGTTCGAATCCCATTCAGGCACGGCATTTTTTCATACGTTACAAAAAATCATTTCATCATTCACCATCTGCATTAGCAGTAATTGCAGAACAGTCGAACGTTAAACAAAAAAAAAAAAAAATAAAATACTAAATGGGGTTTGTAAGTCGCGATGGTCAAGAAAGGGTCTGCATTTTAAAGCAAAAGTGTACGAAATTAAAAACCCTGCTACTTTTATTTCAAGCATTTTTCCCTACGGAGGTTAGTTTAGCATCAATATTTCCACATTTTTAATTTGTACAGAGGTCGAATTTCATTTTGCACTGTTCACTCGTGGTTAACGTAAGTTATATTTTTTCATTATTTTTAGTACTTGGCAAGAGAAAGTCATGTGAGTGTTTCCCCACCAGAAGAAGCTGTGAACGTAAACGGTGTTACTGTGGCTTTTGGTTGTCTTTTGTGTACCGGGCTTGTTTATGCAGGTAGTCCATTGAGAAAAACTAGCAACTATTGTATAATTAAGAAAAAAATCTGGTGTGAAACACTCACATAACGTTCTCTTGCCAATGCTAATAATGACCAATATAAAACCTAACGTTGGAAATAAACAAAATACTAACCTCAAAAAAACATAATCTTATTTTACTCATGAGTGAAAGACGCAAAATGAAAATCGAACTTAGTTTGGCTTAAAAATACGGAAAATCACTCTTTCACGCTAAACTAGGCTCTGTAGAGAAAAATGCTTTAAATAAAAGTTGTAATTTTTTAATTTCCTATAAATTTGATTATATAAACTTTTGTCATAAAATGCATACTAAGGCCGAAATCTTAAAAAAATTGATTTTTCACACGTTTTCGTGAGAAGAAAACAGAAAATCACTAATTACTGCTAAACTAAGCGTTATACAAAAAAATGTTTGAAATAAAAGTTGTAGGATTTTAAATTCTCTTCAATTTTGATAATGTACATGTTTGCGCTAAAATGCATATTAAAGTTGCAATCTTAAAAAAAAATTTTTTACGTGAAAACAGCCTCACTAAGACTTTCAGCAAACATGGCGCCTACCCTATCTTGCAGAGCATAAAAAATTTAGTAAATCAGCCGATTTTAAAAAAAATTGTAGTACCAGTTATTGAGACAATCGCAAAAAAGTGAAAAATTACACGAATAAACTACTACTTCCGGTTGACCAATTTTGATGAAAATGTTCGTGTCGGGTCTGGTAGTGGTATGTAACTTAAATTTCAAGTTTCAAGTTCGTACGATGTTCTGTTCTTGAGATATTGTGTTCACACAAATACAGACCAATCGCTAAAAACATGTGTTTTGGGTTCAGGGGGTCTGAAAATGTGTAGATCCGGTGAAAACTCAATTTTGAAAAATTGACATGAAAACAATACTTTCCTTCCAATATATTCATGTAGGCAAGAGAAAGTAAAAACTGGTGGAATCACTTACATGACTTTCTGTTGCCAATGTGTGTAGTGAAAAGTATAACCTCATGAGTGAATGACACTGAATAAAAATCAACCTTTGTACAACTTAATAATACGAGAAATTACTAATTGACGCTAAACTAGGCTCTATGTAAAAAATAGTTTGAAATGTTGTTGTTGTTTAGGTGATCACCCTGTAGTAGGCTGGTTTGAACCTGTTGAGGTTTTACTAAGTAACAACGAGGAGTGAGGTGGTTTACCATTACCACTTACTCACTGAATGGAAAAGTACACTTATCACCATGGTGGGCCCTCTGAAAAGCACATATTTTCCACCCTGCAAATGACACCTTCACTTCATTCACCACAGGGTCCAACTGTATAATGAAATTCATTACTTCCAGAGGAGATAACTCTGATTAGTGTCTTTTACACCTCTACCTCTTCTCTTCTTAAATTATTCAGTCATTTAATTGGCTGACCATGTGATAAGAAACAGAACTATTTATTTTAGCCCTGCAATGAACAGATTGAGTGTAAATAATTTGACACTCCACCTGTCTGTTATGGGCAGAAGTTTGAAATAAGAAGTTGCAAAATTTTTTATTTCCTATAGTTTTGATTGTATGCCATTTTGTTGTAAAATGCATACTAAGGGCGCAATCCTAGAAGTAACTAATTGATCACAAACTAAGCGTCGTAGAAAATAATTTGAAATAAAAAGGTTATATATTTTTATTTGAATTTATAGGAAATTAAGAGATCTACAACTTTTATTTTAAGCATTTTTTTGTACAGTGCCTAGTTTAGCGTGAATGAGCAATTTTCCGTATTTTTAAGCCAAACTGATGTCGATTTTAATTTTGCGTATTTCACTAATGTTTTTTGAGGTTAAAAACCTCAAAACCTGTTTGATCTGTTTTTATGGAAATGTTTGTATCAGGGTCCCTGCACCCTTGGGTTTGGCCCCCTTGGGGTTGGCCCTAACTTCAGTTCCAACGCACAGACAAATCGCTAAAAACATGTTTTTTACTTTCTCTTGCCTATATGAATATATAGGAAGGAAAGTATTGTTTTCATGTCGATTTTTCGAAATCGAGTTTTCACCAGATCTATACGTTTTCAGACCCCCTGAACCCAAAAAACATGTTTTTAGCGATTGGTCTGTGTGTGTGTGTGAACAGAATATCTCAAGAACGGAACATCGTACGAACTTGAAACTTGAAACTTAAGTTACATACCACTACCGGACCCGACACCAACATTTTCATCAAAATCGGTCAACCGGAAGTAGTAGTTTATTCGTGTAATTTTTCACTTTTTTGCGATTTTCTCAAAAACTGGTTCTACGATTTTTTTAAAAATCGCCTCATTTACTAAACGTTTTATTCTCTACAAGATAGAGTAGGCGCCATGTTTGCTGAAATTCTGAGTAAGGCTGTTTTCACGTAAAAACATTTTCTTTTTAAGATTGCGGCTTTAATATGCATTTTAGCTTAAAACGTTATATAGTAAAAGTTGTAGAGAATGTAAAATCCTACAACTTTTATTTCAAACATTTTTTTGTATAACGCTTAGTTTAGCGGTAATTAGCGATTTTCTGTTTTTTCTCACGAAAACGTGTGAAAAATCGATTTGTTTTAAGATTTTGGCCTTAGAATGCATTTTACGACAAAAGTGTGTGTAATAAAATTTGTAGGAAATTAAAAGATTTACAACTTTTATATAAAGTTTTTTTGTATGGTGTCTAGTTTAGCGTGAAGGAGCGATTTTCCGTATTTTTAAGCCAAACTGAGGTCGATTTTAATTTTGCGTATTTCACTAATGTTTTTTGAGGTTAGTTTTTTGTTTATTACTAATGTTAGGTTATATTGTTCATTATTTGCATTGGCAAGATAAAGTTGTGTGAGTGTTTCACACCAGATTTTTTTTTTTAGTTAAAGGGGCCTGACCATCCAAAAAAACGATTTCTCTTGCCCTATAAACTATGTAGGGCAAGAGAAAGTAAAAAATATAAACTTAAAATTTAATGAAAACTTTGGAAAAAAAAAATTGAAATGACGTGTAATCGTTAAATTTTTATTTTTCTATAAAAATGACATGTCTTTAGAGGGTGTTTGACATCAGGGCAATAGAATAGAAGAGCAGGCTGATAGCATGTGTGATAGCATGCTCCCGTTTACTTTGTGGTGTGACGTCACGTCAGTACAACAGTACCAAACGCAACAAACAGAATTCCATAAATAGCTACGCATGTTTTATTGTAGTGAAAATATCAACGAATGCGGATTATTTATTTATTTATTTATTTTATTTAGTAAAATATAGCTACATTAAAATTACAATTATTCATGACTGTTGTTGTTTAGGTCATCAGCCAAAAGGCTGGTTTGAACGTGTAGAGGTTTTACTAAGTAAAACGAGGAGTGAGGTGGTTTACCATTGCCTTCCTCACTGAGTGGAAAAGTATGCTTATCAGCATGCCGGGCCCTCTGAAAAGCACATATTTTCCGCTTTGTAAATGACACCTTCATTTCATTCATCACAGGGTCTGGCTGTATAGTGAAATTCATTACTTTCAGAGGAGATAACTCTGATTAGTGTCACAGTACACCTCTACCTCTTCTCTTCTTAAATGATTCAGTCATTTAATTGGCTGAACATGTGAAAAGAAACAGAACTATTTATTTTAGCCCAGCAACGAACAGATTGAGTGTAAATAATTTGACACTCCACCTGTCTGTTATGGGCAGAATTCATGACTATACTAAGCTATGTAAGATACGAGGGTAGGCTGATAAGTAATGCACACATGCTTGTAGAAGACGAACAAAAAGAAATAGCAAGATGGGGTAAATAACAAATTAAAGTACAAATCTTAACCTACCAAATTATCTATTTATTTTTCAATATAGTCACCGTTAAGCATTACACATTTCTCCCAACGTTTAACAAGTTTTTTCATTCCGTCACTGAAAAATTCTTCCGACTTTCCTCGAACCCAGGACGCAATAGCTGCCTTCACCTCATTGTCCGAGCTGTAATGATTACCCTTAAGGTCTCTCTTCAGTAGAGGAAAAAAATAAAAATCGCAAGGCGCAAGGTCGGGAGAATACGGAGGGTGTAAAATTGGTTGAAACTTCAGGTTTCTCAGAGCCTCTCCAGTTGCACGCGAAGTGTGTGGACGAGCATTGTCGTGTTGCAAAATTATTGGCGCCAGGTTGCCTCTAACACGACAAACTCGACGTCGGAGGTGTTTCAGAGTCTGTATATACTGAGCAGAATTTACCGTTGCCCCTCGTTCCAGATAATCAGTCACATAAACTCGGCGAGCATCCCAAAACACAGTCAAAAGAATTTTTTTTGCGGACGGTTGTGTTTTGAACTTTTTCACAACAGGAGAATGTGGATGACGATATTCAGCGCTCTGCCTTTTTTCTTCGGGATCGTAATGATGAACCCATGACTCGTCCCCCGTCACAATATTCAAAAGAAAGTCGTCTCCTTCGTCACGGTAGCGCTTCAAAAGTTGTTCAATTCGCGTTGTTTAATTCTCGTTGACATAGCAACAGAACACGACGCCATACTTCCACTACTCAAAACAAACTGAATGAAAGCAACGCCTTCAAACTGCGCAGACTTGTAGAGGAGAAATAGTACTTCCACATGCCACCAGGCGCGCTACTGAAGTTTATTTAGTTGTCTTCTACAAGCATGTGTGCATTACTTATCAGCCTACCCTCGTATTTTCAACTAAATATACTTACACGCAAAAACTCTTCTTCACAAAGAGTTCTGTCCGCGCATAGGAGTAATTTATACAGAACAAAAACATTAATTCACTTAAATACTTCTTATAACTACTATACAATTAACAAGTTAAATTACTACTGGTAGCTATATTATATTTTTTATTTTATAACTATAACTTTATAATTTTATAACTACTTTACAATAATATATTTTAACTAACACAATTTAAATATTTTAACTTTATACGAAATTAATTCAATAAATGAGCATAAAGAGACAGTTAAACTGTCACAAAGAGAAAATTAAAAACTAATAAAACAGTTATTTTAAGACCTGGAAAAGTTTCTCAAGTTCTTGCTCACAGATCGATATTATATGATATTTTAGTGTATGTTTTAATAGATGTGGTGACATAATACTGTGTATATGGGGTGGAAGTACATTAACGAATCATCTCTCAAGATAGAGAAATGACTTCTGAAAAAATGTACTATTTGGTTTTCTAGTCTTAATTTTTCCAGCGTTCCTAGTACCGTAATTGGTTTTATTGGGATCAATTATTACTTCACGGTTACCACAAGCCCAAAAGAATTGTATCAGAACCTTGAAAACAAATAAATGCCTTAAAGGAAGAACTCCAAATTCCTGGAACAGGCTCATACGATCGCACTTTTTGTAACCATTAATAGTGTATAGAAAAGATTTTTGTAGATTAATCACAGATTTAATGCGAGTAATGTATGTACTACCCCAACATGCCATTCCATACGACAACCGTCAGTGTAGCCTACAAGAGCAAAATAAATTTGCTTCAATAAAGATCTGGGACACATATATTGTAAATGATTAAACCTATGTAGGAGAAGACGTAAGTATTTTTTGAGATTTAAAACATGCGCTTTCCACAGAAGATCATCCTCAACTAGAAGTCCAAGATATTTAACCTTTAACCTAAGATATTAACACGTTGACTTCTACGTGACCCAAATATGTGTCACACTTGTCTTTAAAAATGAGCCACAGTACATGAGTGATTTTTAAGCTGTGTTTTGTGGTTTCAAAAGCGACAGCTTCAGAGAGTGACATTATACACGTCTTAAGACTGTTTAAATAGTTGGCATTTTTCAAATAATAGGATATTTTGTATGTGGGTAGTTTCCCTTGTTGTCCTCTATTAGAATGTTGCTATTATTTTAAATTTTATTATTTCTTTTGCTTATTTCGGTTGAAAGAAATGGTCTAGAATAATTTTCAAGTAAACCCAATTACGTTTATTACTTTCTTTATTGTTGTTTAGGTCAACAGCCGAAAGGCTGGCTTGAACCTCTAGAGGTTTTACTAAGTATAAACGAGGAGTAAGGTGGTTTACCATTGCCTTCCTCACTGAGTTGAAAGAGTACGCTTATCAGCATGCCAGGCCCTCCGAAAAGCACTCACTTTTCACCCTACAAATGACACCTTCACTTTATTCACCACAGGGTCTGGCTGTGTGGTGAAATTCATTACTCTCAGAGGAGATAACTCTGACTAGTGTCACAGTACACCTCTACCTCTTCTGTTCTTAAATAGTTTAGTCATATAAGTGGCTGACCATGTGATAAGAAACGGAACTAATAAAATTAATAAAATATTGGAAATAAACAAAAACTAACCTCAAAAACATAACCTCATTTTAATCATGAGTGAATGACGCAAAATGAAAATCGAACTCAATTTCGCTTAAAAAAAACGGAAAATCACACTTTCACGCTAAACTAGGCTCTGTAGAGAAAAATTCTCTAAATAAAAGTTGTAGATCTCTTAATTTTCTATAAATTTTATTATATACACTTTTGTCGTAAACTGCATACTAAGGCCGAAATCTTAAAAAAATCGATTTTTCACACGTTTTCGTGAGAAAAAACAGAAAATCGCTAATTACCGCTAAACTAAGCGTTATACAAAAACATTGCTCTAAATAAAAGTTGTAGGTTTTTAAATTCTCTACAACTTTTATTATATACATTTTTGCTCTAAAATTAATATTAAAGCCGTAATCTTAAAAAATTACTTTTTTTACGTAAAAACACCCTCACCAAGAATTTCAGCAAACATGGCGCCTACCCTATCTTTTAGAGAATAAAAAATTGAGTAAATGAGGCGATTTTTAAAAAAATCGTAGGACCAGTTTTTGAGAAAATCGCAAAAAAGTGAAAAATTATACGAATAAACTACTACTTCCGGTTGACCGATTTTAATGAAAATGTTCGTGTTGGGTCCGGTAGTGGTATGTAACTTAAGTTTCAAGTTCGTACAATGTTCCGTTCTTGAGATATTCTGTTCACACACACACACACACACACACCAATCGCTAAAAACATGTTTTTTTGGGTTCAGGGGGTCTGAAAACGTATAGATTCGGTGAAAACTCGATTTCTTAAAATCGGCATGAAACAATACTTTCCTTCCTATATATAATCATATAGGCAAGAGAAAGTAAAAATTGTTTTGTTAAATATAATGGTTAAAATAATTAGTTTAGGAGTCGCTTTATGAAACTACAATAATTACAAGCAATCTGAACGGTATAATTGAAAACACTTAAAGGATTATATTTATTTTAGGATGTAGATACTTTTATGATGGAACGTAGGGCAAGATAATTGTCAGGCGGAGAGATAGATACGCGCCAACTAATGTACAACTTTCGTTTACAACCTGTAGTTGAGCCGCTCTAAGTTTGCTCCTACTGTCAACAAACCAAAACCAGCTACTACAGGGTGCACGCTAGAGTCCGTGACTTTATGGATGTCGTATTCCTATTAAGATAACTATTTTTACACTCTCTTGCCTATATGAATATATAGGAAGGAAAGTATTGTTTTCATGTCGATTTTTCGAAATCGAGTTTTCACCGGATCTATACGTTTTCAGACCCCCTGAACCCAAAAAACATGTTTTTAGCGATTGGTGTGTGTGTGTGTGAACAGAATATCTCAAGAACGGAACATCGTACGAACTTGAAACTTAAGTTACATACCACTACCGGACGCGACACGAACATTTTCATCAAAATCGGTCAACCGGAAGTAGTAGTTTATTCGTATAATTTTTCAGTTTTTTGCGATTTTCTCAAAAACTGGTCCTACGATTTTTTTTAAAATCGCCTATTTTACTCAATTTTTTATTCTCTACAAGATAGGGTAGGCGCCATGTTTGCTGAAATTCTCGGTGAGGCTGTTTTCACGTAAAAACGTTGTTTTTTTAAGATTACGGCTTTAATATAAATTTTAGCGCAAAAACTTATATAATAAAAGTTGTAGAGAATTTAAAAACCTACAACTTCTGTTTCAAACATTTTTTTGTATAACGCTTAGTTTAGCGGTAATTTGCGATTTTCTGTTTTTTTTCTCACGAAAACGTGAGAAAAATCGATTTTTTTAACATTTCGGTCTTAGTATGCATTTTACGACAAAAGTGTATATAATTAAATTTATAGAAAATTAAAAGATCTACAACTTTTGTTTAGAGCATTTTTCTCTACAGAGCCTAGTTTAGCGTGAAAGCGTGATTTTCCGTATTTTTAAGCCAAACTGAGTTCGATTGTCATTTTGCGTCATTCACTCATGATTAAAATAAAGTTATGTTTTTGAGGTTAGTTTTTGTTCATTTCTAATATTTTATTAATAATGTTAGGTTTATTATTAATTATTTGCATTGGCAAGAGAAAGTTGTGTGAGTGTTTCACATTAGATTTTTAATTATAAGTACTTAAAGTACTAAAAACATCAGTCATGATATGATGTAGGCCTAACAATTTAATTTATAAAAATACTTTTAAAAGTATTTTGTATTTAAATACTTTTGAAAGTATTTAGTTGTTACTTTTTAATCAGCGTGTACACATTTAGATATAATGCGCATGCTCAGTGACGTCATTATTTGTTTACATTAGGAGCAAACTTAGAACGGCTGAACTATGTAGGCGCTTGTCTCGTGCGGAGTGTACCTAACCCTTAAATTCCTTTTATAACGACACAATTTTGTACACAAAGTGTTCACGTAATATTTAAAGAAAAAACTTAAAATTCATTTCTCATAAATATAAAATAGTTTTATTATTAATACAACAAAATTACTAGCAGAAAATTGTTAATATAATAATAGTAATAATAATAATAATTATATAATAACACGGAAAATAGTGGAATATGTTAGCTCTCTTAAAAATGGAGTAGACTGGATAAAAAAGGTTAAAGAGGATTTCAATCTTGCGGAAATTCCTGAAGAAATAACTACTGACAGGAAGAAATACCGGAAATGGGTTGAGGACTGGGAGGTCCAGCCGGTGGAAAAACATCAAAAAGTCGGGACTAGATGGACTGAGGATAGGAAAAAGGCATTCTCACATGAGAATGAAAGCATACTGGGTGGAGAAAAAACGGAAGGTACCCAGTAGAGTAATCCATAATTAAATACTTAGCGACTTCCACTTTGGGAGCTTGACGCAAATAATAATAATAATAATAATTGTTGTTTGATTTTATCCACTTTACCACTTTTTGTTTAAATTTTCGTTTATTATTCTTTTTATGATTTAAATATTTGATTCTTATAAATGTTCTTAAACGTGAATACAGTTTTATTGCATCTGGAGACACATTCGGAAATTTTATTTCAATTTCTTTTTGCAACCGAGCTTTTATCCCTTTACCTTTATTGAGGGTTTCACCGTGTATTTTTTCAAACTCATCTTCGAAGTCTCTAATTAATAATTTCCATTCCATTGATGGTTCAGTTAAACTTAATTCCATAGGACAAGTAAATATCCAATTTTGATCATTATTATTAACATTTATTGTAATTTTGTTCCTAAAGATGGATCTTTTTGTCCCTTACTTTGTAGGCAATATTAAGAGTGTTTTTTTTAGAGGTATAGAACTTCAAAATAAAATAAAACACAGAATAATTGAACAATTGATGTGGAATTGGTTTTATTTTAAAGATAATTATTTGCCATTTATATTTAAAAATAATTTCCGGCATGTGGCCGCCGCGGCTGGCTCAAACGCGGTCCAATCGAGACGTCCAATTTGTTACCACTTTTTGCAGAATTTGGGGCTGTATATTGGTAATAACGCAGCGAATGTTGCCTTCCAAGTCGTCAATTGTCTGTGGCTTATTGGCATAGACCAGCGACTTCACATACCCCCACAGAAAATAGTCCAACAGTGTTAGATCGCACGACCTAGGAGGCCACTTAACAGATGCAGAACGTGAAATTATGCAATCACCAAACGTTTCCTTCAATAAATCGATTGTGGCACGCACTGTGTGACATATTGCACCATCTTGTTGAAACCACAGCTCTCCAACATTAAAGCGATTCAATTCAGGAACAAAAAAGTCATTGATCATGGCTCTGTAGCGGTCACCATCGACTGTAACATTCTGCTTGGCATCATTTTTGAAGACGTAAGAACCAATGACTCCACCAACCCATAAAGCACACCAAACAGTCACTTTTTCTGGATGTAAAGGCTTCTCAGCAATATATCGAGGATTACCTTCACTCCAAATGTGGCAATTTTGTTTATTCACATAGCCAATCAACCAAAAATGCACGATGGCGGAAAGACTCATTCAGGTCTTCCTCAATGCTATGCTCTACAGCAGCAATAGCTTCTTCAGTACACATTGTATGACAATTTTCAGACTATTTCTGTTAATCATCGATTCTGATGCTTTAAAAGGCGTAGATTACGAACACAACCATGAAAAAGTACCCTGAGTCCTGTAAGAGACAAAAACAAGACTTTTAATTTTTCACTGTTTCATTAAAAGTAGCAAGACTTCATGTACTCACAAGACTTCATGTGTTTTTAGTTCATGTACTTTTTTTGACAATTTTCAAACTATTTCTGTTAATCATCGATTCTGATACTTTAAGAGGCGTAGAGTACGAAAATATACCCTGAGCTCTTTAAAAAACCAAAATGAAACTTTTAATTTTTTCACTGTTTCACTGAAAGTAGCAGTGACTGTTTTCATGTCACTGTTTTGAGATGAACATGTATACAACATGTACATGTATGAACATGTATAGTTCATGTACTTCTTTTGACTTTTTTTGACAATTTTCAAACTATTTTTGTTAATCATCGATTCTGATGCTTTAAGAGACGTAGATTACGAAAACAGCCATGAAAAGGTACCATGAGCCCTTTAAAAAAAAAAAATGAAAATTTAATTTTTTCACTGTTTCACTGAAAGTAGCAAGACAAGTTCATGTTCTTTTTTCGACAAATTTCAAACTATTTCTGTTAATCATCGATTCTGATGGTTTAGGAGGCGTAGATTACGAAAACAGCCATGAAAAAGTACCATGAGCCCTTTAAAAAAAAAAATGAAAATTTAATTTTTTCACTGTTTCACTGAAAGTAGCAAGACTGTTCATGTACTTTTTTCGACAGTTTTCAAACTATTTCTGTTAATCATCGATTCTGATGCTTTAGGAGGCGTAGATTACGAAAACAGCCATGAAAAAGTTCCCTGAGCTCTTAAAAAAACAAAAATTAAAGTTTTCATTTTTTCACTGTTTCACTAAAAGTAGCAAGACTATAGTTCATGTACTTTTTTCGACGATTTTCAAACTATTTCTGTGCATCATCGATTCTGATGCTTTAGGAAGCGTAGATTACGAAAACAGCCATGAAAAAGTACCCTGAGCCCTATAAGAGACAAAAACAAGACTTTTAATTTTTCACTGTTTCACTGAAAGTAGCAAGACTTTCATGTACTTTTTTCGACAGTGTTCAAACTATTTCTGTTAATCATCGATTCTGATGCTTTAGGAGGCGTAGATTACGAAAACAGCCATTAAAAAGTACCCTGAGCCCTATAAGAGACAAAAACAAGACTTTTAATTTTTCACTGTTTCACTGAAAGTAGCAAGACTGTAGTTCATGTACTTTTATGACAATTTTCAAACTATTTCTGTTAATCATCGATTCTGATGCTTTAGGAGGCGTAGATTACGAAAACAGCCATGAAAAAGTACCCTGAGCCCTATAAGAGACAAAAACAAGACTTTTAATTTTTCACTGTTTCACTGAAAGTAGCAAGACAAGTTCATGTACTTTTTTCGACAGTTTTCAAACTATTTCTGTTAATCATCGATTCTGTAGCTTTAGGAGGCGTAGATTACGAAAACACCCATGAAAAAGTTCCCTGAGCTCTTAAAAAAACAATAATTAAAGTTTTCATTTTTTCACTGTTTCACTAAAAGTAGCAAGACTATAGTTCATTTACTTTTTTCGACGATTTTCAAACTTTTTCTGTTAATCATCGATTCTGATGCTTTAGGAGGCGTAGATTACGAAAACAGCCATGAAAAAGTACCCTGAGCCCTATAAGAGACAAAAACAAGACTTTTAATTTTTCACTGTTTCACTGAAAGTAGCAAGACTATATAGTTCATGTACTTTTTTCGACAGTTTTCAAACTATTTCTGTTAATCATCGATTCTGATGCTTTAGGAGGCGTAGATTACGTAAACAGCCATGAAAAAGTACCCTGAGCCCTATAAGAGACAAAAACAAGACTTTTAATTTTTCACTGTTTCACTGAAAGTAGCAAGACTATAGTTCATGTACTTTTTTCGACAATTTTCAAACTATTTCTGTTAATCATCGATTCTGATGCTTTAGGAGGCGTAGATTACGAAAACAGCCATGAAAAAGTACCCTGAGCCCTATAAGAGACAAAAACAAGACTTTTAATTTTTCACTGTTTCACTGAAAGTAGCAAGACTATAGTTCATGTACTTTTTTCGACAGTTTTCAAACTATTTCTGTTAATCATCGATTCTGATGCTTTAGGAGGCGTAGATTACGAAAACAGCCATGAAAAAGTACCCTGAGCCCTATAAGAGACAAAAACAAGACTTTTAATTTTTCACTGTTTCACTGAAAGTAGCAAGACTATAGTTCATGTACTTTTTTCGATTGTTTTCAAACTATTTCTGTTAATCATCGATTCTGATGCTTTAGGAGGCGGAGATTACGAAAACAGCCATGAAAAAGTACCCTGAGCCCTATAAGAGACAAAAACAAGACTTTTTATTTTTCACTGTTTCACTGAAAGTAGCAAGACTATAGTTCATGTACTTTTTTCGACAATTTTCAAACTATTTCTGTTAATCATCGATTCTGATGCTTTAGGAGGCGTAGATTACGAAAACAGCCATGAAAAAGTACCCTGAGCCCTATAAGAGACAAAAACAAGACTTTTAATTTTTCACTGTTTCACTGAAAGTAGCAAGACTATAGTTCATGTACTTTTTTCGACAGTTTTCAAACTATTTCTGTTAATCATCGATTCTGATGCTTTAGGAGGCGTAGATTACGAAAACAGCCATGAAAAAGTACCCTGAGCCCTATAAGAGACAAAAACAAGACTTTTAATTTTTCACTGTTTCACTGAAAGTAGCAAGACTATAGTTCATGTACTTTTTTCGACAGTTTTCAAACTATTTCTGTTCATCATCGATTCTGAATCTTTAGAAAGCGTAGATTACGAAAACAGCCATGAAAAAGTACCCTGAGCCCTATAAGACACAAAAATAAGACTTTTAATTTTTCACTGTTTCACTGAAAGTAGCAAGACTATAGTTCATGTACTTTTTTCGACAATTTTCAAACTATTTCTGTTAATCATCGATTCGGATGCTTTAGGAGGCGTAGATTACGAAAACAGCCATGAAAAAGTACCCTGAGCCCTATAAGAAACAAAAACAAGACTTTTAATTTTTCACTGTTTCACTGAAAGTAGCAAGACTATATAGTTCATGTTCTTTTTTCGACAATTTTCAAACTATTTCTGTGCATCATCGATTCTGATGCTTTAAGAAGCGTAGATTACGAAAACAGCCATGAAAAAGTACCCTGAGCCCTATAAGAGACAAAAACTAGACTTTTAATTTTTCACTGTTTCACTGAAAGTAGCAAGACTATAGTTCATGTACTTTTTTTGACAATTTTCAAACTATTTCTGTTAATCATCGATTCTGATGCTTTAGGAGGCGTAGATTACGAAAACAGCCATGAAAAAGTACCCTGAGCCCTATAAGAGACAAAAACAAGACTTTTAATTTTTTACTGTTTCACTGAAAGTAGCAAGACTATAGTTCATGTACTTTTTTCGACAGTTTTCAAACTATTTCTGTTAATCATCGATTCTGATACTTTAAGAGGCGTAGAGTACGAAAATATACCCTGAGCTCTTTAAAAAACCAAAATGAAACTTTTAATTTTTTCACTGTTTCACTGAAAGTAGCAGTGATTGTTTTCATGTCACTGTTTTGAGATGAACATGTATACAACATGTACATGTATGAACATGTATAGTTCATGTACTTCTTTTGACTTTTTTTGACAATTTTCAAACTATTTTTGTTAATCATCGATTCTGATGCTTTAAGAGACGTAGATTACGAAAACAGCCATGAAAAAGTACCATGAGCCCTTTAAAAAAAAAAAATGAAAATTTAATTTTTTCACTGTTTCACTGAAAGTAGCAAGACAAGTTCATGTTCTTTTTTCGACAAATTTCAAACTATTTCTGTTAATCATCGATTCTGATGGTTTAGGAGGCGTAGATTACGAAAACAGCCATGAAAAAGTTTCATGAGCCCTTAAAAAAAAAATTAAAATTTAATTTTTTCACTGTTTCACTGAAAGTAGCAAGACTGTTCATGTACTTTTTTCGACAGTTTTCAAACTATTTCTGTTAATCATCGATTCTGATGCTTTAGGAGGCGGAGATTACGAAAACAGCCATGAAAAAGTTCCCTGAGCTCTTAAAAAAACAAAAATTAAAGTTTTCATTTTTTCACTGTTTCACTGAAAGTAGCAAGACTGTTCATGTACTTTTTTCGACAATTTTCAAACTATTTCTGTTAATCATCGATTCTGATGCTTTAGGAGGCGTAGATTACGAAAACAGCCATGAAAAAGTACCCTGAGCCCTATAAGAGACAAAAACAAGACTTTTAATTTTTCACTGTTTCACTGAAAGTAGCAAGACTATAGTCTTGCTACTTTCAGTAAAAAATTAAAAGTCTTGTTTTTGTCTCTTATAGGGCTCAGGGTACTTTTTCAGTTCATGTACTGTGTTTTTTTTTTCAGTTCATGTACTACTTTTTTCGACAGTTTTCAAACTATTTCTGTTAATCATCGATTCTGATGCTTTAGGAGGCGTAGATTACGAAAACAGCCATGAAAAAGTACCCTGAGCCCTATAAGAGACAAAAACAAGACTTTTAATTTTTCACTGTTTCACTGAAAGTAGCAAGACTATAGTTCATGTACTTTTTTCGACAATTTTCAAACTATTTCTGTTAATCATCGATTCTGATGCTTTAGGAGGCGTAGATTACGAAAACAGCCATGAAAAAGTACCCTGAGCCCTATAAGAGACAAAAACAAGACTTTTAATTTTTCACTGTTTCACTGAAAGTAGCAAGACTATAGTTCATGTACTTTTTTCGACAGTTTTTAAACTATTTCTGTTAATCATCGATTCTGATGCTTTAGGAGGCGTAGATTACGAAAACAGCAATGAAAAGTACCCTGAGCCCTATAAGAGACAAAAACAAGACTTTTAATTTTTCACTGTTTCACTGAAAGTAGCAAGACTATAGTTCATGTACTTTTTTCGACAATTTTCAAACTATTTCTGTTAATCATCGATTCTGATGCTTTAGGAGGCGTAGATTACGAAAACAGCCATGAAAAAGTACCCTGAGCCCTATAAGAGACAAAAACAAGACTTTTAATTTTTTACTGTTTCACTGAAAGTAGCAAGACTATAGTTCATGTACTTTTTTCGACAGTTTTCAAACTATTTCTGTTAATCATCGATTCTGATGCTTTAGGAGGCGTAGATTACGAAAACAGCTATGAAAAAGTACCCTGAGCCCTTTAAGAGACAAAAACAAGACTTTTAATTTTTCACTATTTCACTGAAAGTAGCAAGAAAAGTTCATGTACTTTTTTCGACAATTTTCAAACTATTTCTGTTCATCATCGATTCTGAATCTTTAGAAAGCGTAGATTACGAAAACAGCCATGAAAAAGTACCCTGAGCCCTATAAGACACAAAAATAAGACTTTTAATTTTTCACTGTTTCACTGAAAGTAGCAAGACTATAGTTCATGTACTTTTTTCGACGATTTTCAAACTTTTTCTGTTAATCATCGATTCGGATGCTTTAGGAGGCGTAGATTACGAAAACAGCCATGAAAAAGTACCCTGAGCCCTATAAGAGACAAAAACAAGACTTTTAATTTTTCACTGTTTCACTGAAAGTAGCAAGACTATAGTTCATGTACTTTTTTCGACAGTTTTCAAACTATTTCTGTTATTCATCGATTCTGATGCTTTAGGAGGCGTAGATTACGAAAACAGCCATGAAAAAGTACCCTGAGCCCTATAAGAGACAAAAACAAGACTTTTAATTTTTCACTGTTTCACTGAAAGTAGCAAGACTATAGTTCATGTACTTTTTTCGACAATTTTCAAACTATTTCTGTTAATCATCGATTCTGATGCTTTAGGAGGCGTAGATTACGAAAACAGCCATGAAAAAGTACCCTGAGCCCTATAAGAGACAAAAACAAGACTTTTAATTTTTCACTGTTTCACTGAAAGTAGCAAGACTATAGTTCATGTACTTTTTTCGACAGTTTTCAAACTATTTCTGTTAATCATCGATTCTGATGCTTTAGGAGGCGTAGATTACGAAAACAGCAATGAAAAGTACCCTGAGCCCTATAAGAGACAAAAACAAGACTTTTAATTTTTCACTGTTTCACTGAAAGTAGCAAGACTATAGTTCATGTACTTTTTTCGACAATTTTCAAACTATTTCTGTTAATCATCGATTCTGATGCTTAAGGAGGCGTAGATTACGAAAACAGCCATGAAAAAGTACCCTGAGCCCTATAAGAGACAAAAACAAGACTTTTAATTTTTCACTGTTTCACTGAAAGTAGCAAGACTATAGTTCATGTACTTTTTTCGACAGTTTTCAAACTATTTCTGTTAATCATCGATTCTGATGCTTTAGGAGGCGTAGATTACAAAAACAGCCATGAAAAAGTACCCTGAGCCCTTTAAGAGACAAAAACAAGACTTTTAATTTTTCACTATTTCACTGAAAGTAGCAAGACCATAGTTCATGTACTTTTTTCGACAATTTTCAAACTATTTCTGTTCATCATCGATTCTGAATCTTTAGAAAGCGTAGATTACGAAAACAGCCATGAAAAATTACCCTGAGCCCTATAAGACACAAAAATAAGACTTTTAATTTTTCACTGTTTCACTGAAAGTAGCAAGACTATAGTTCATGTACTTTTTTCGACAATTTTCAAACTATTTCTGTTAATCATCGATTCGGATGCTTTAGGAGGCGTAGATTACGAAAACAGCCATGAAAAAGTACCCTGAGCCCTATAAGAAACAAAAACAAGACTTTTAATTTTTCACTGTTTCACGGAAAGTAGCAAGACTATAGTTCATGTACTTTTTTCGACAATTTTCAAACTATTTCTGTGCATCATCGATTCTGATGCTTTAGGAAGCGTATATTACGAAAACAGCCATGAAAAAGTACCCTGAGCCCTATAAGAGACAAAAACTAGACTTTTAATTTTTCACTGTTTCACTGAAAGTAGCAAGACTATATAGTTCATGTACTTTTTTCGACAATTTTCAAACTATTTCTGTTAATCATCGATTCTGATGCTTTAGGAGGCGTAGATTACGAAAACAGCCATGAAAAAGTACCCTGAGCCCTATAAGAGACAAAAACAAGACTTTCAATTTTTCACTGTTTCACTGAAAGTAGCAAGACAAGTTCATGTACTTTTTTCGACAGTTTTCAAACTATTTCTGTTAATCATCGATTCTGATGCTTTAGGAGGCGTAGATTACGAAAACAGCCATGAAAAAGTACCCTGAGCCCTTTAAGAGACAAAAACAAGACTTTTAATTTTTCACTATTTCACTGAAAGTAGCAAGACCATAGTTCATGTACTTTTTTCGACAATTTTTAAACTATTTCTGTTCATCATCGATTCTGAATCTTTAGAAAGCGTAGATTACGAAAACAGCCATGAAAAAGTACCCTGAGCCCTATAAGACACAAAAATAAGACTTTTAATTTTTCACTGTTTCACTGAAAGTAGCAAGACTATAGTTCATGTACTTTTTTCGACAATTTTCAAACTATTTCTGTTAATCATCGATTCGGATGCTTTAGGAGGCGTAGATTACGAAAACAGCCATGAAAAAGTACCCTGAGCCCTATAAGAAACAAAAACAAGACTTTTAATTTTTCACTGTTTCACTGAAAGTAGCAAGACTATAGTTCATGTACTTTTTTCGACAATTTTCAAACTATTTCTGTGCATCATCGATTCTGATGCTTTAGGAAGCGTATATTACGAAAACAGCCATGAAAAAGTACCCTGAGCCCTATAAGAGACAAAAACTAGACTTTTAATTTTTCACTGTTTCACTGAAAGTAGCAAGACTATATAGTTCATGTACTTTTTTCGACAATTTTCAAACTATTTCTGTTAATCATCGATTCTGATGCTTTAGGAGGCGTAGATTACGAAAACAGCCATGAAAAAGTACCCTGAGCCCTATAAGAGACAAAAACAAGACTTTTAATTTTTCACTGTTTCACTGAAAGTAGCAAGACTACTCATGTACTTTTTTCATGTACTTTCATGTACTTTTCATGTACTTTTTTCGACAATTTTCAAACTATTTCTGTTAATCATCGATTCTGATACTTTAAGAGGCGTAGAGTACGAAAATATACCCTGAGCTCTTTAAAAAACCAAAATGAAACTTTTAATTTTTTCACTGTTTCACTGAAAGTAGCAGTGACTGTTTTCATGTCACTGTTTTGAGATGAACATGTATACAACATGTACATGTATGAACATGTATAGTTCATGTACTTCTTTTGACTTTTTTTGACAATTTTCAAACTATTTTTGTTAATCATCGATTCTGATGCTTTAAGAGGCGTAGATTACGAAAACAGCCATGAAAAAGTACCATGAGCCCTTTAAAAAAAAAAAATGGAAATTTAATTTTTTCACTGTTTCACTGAAAGTAGCAAGACTATAAGTTCATGTACTTTTTTGACAATTTTCAAACTATTTCTGTTAATCATCGATTCTGATGCTTTAGGAGGCGTAGATTACGAAAACAGACATGAAAAAGTACCCTGAGCCCTATAAGAGACAAAAACAAGACTTTTAATTTTTCACTGTTTCACTGAAAGTAGCAAGACTATAGTTCATGTATTTTTATGACAATTTTCAAACTATTTCTGTTAATCATCGATTCTAATGCGTTAGGAGGCGTAGATTACGAAAACAGCCATGAAAAAGTACCCTGAGCCCTATAAGAGACAAAAACAAGACTTTCAATTTTTCACTGTTTCACTGAAAGTAGCAAGACAAGTTCATGTTCTTTTTTCGACAATTTTCAAACTATTTCTGTTAATCATCGATTCTGATGGTTTAGGAGGCGTAGATTACGAAAACAGCCAAGAGACAAAAACAAGACTTTCAATTTTTCACTGTTTCACTGAAAGTAGCAAGACAAGTTCATGTTCTTTTTTCGACACTTTTCAAACTATTTCTGTTAATCATCGATTCTGATGGTTTAGGAGGCGTAGATTACGAAAACAGCCATGAAAAAGTACCATGAGCCCTTTAAAAAAAAAAATGAAAATTTAATTTTTTCACTGTTTCACTGAAAGTAGCAAGACTATATAGTTCATGTACTTTTTTCGACAGTTTTCAAACTATTTCTGTTAATCATCGATTCTGATGCTTTAGGAGGCGTAGATTACGAAAACACCTATGAAAAAGTTCCCTGAGCTCTTAAAAAAAACAATAATTAAAGTTTTCATTTTTTCACTGTTTCACTAAAAGTAGCAAGACTATAGTTCATTTACTTTTTTCGACGATTTTCAAACTATTTCTGTTAATCATCGATTCTGATGCTTTAGGAGGCGTAGATTACGAAAACAGCCATGAAAAAGTACCCTGAGCCCTATTAGAGACAAAAACAAGACTTTTAATTTTTCACTGTTTCACTGAAAGTAGCAAGACTATAGTTCATGTACTTTTTTCGACAGTTTTTAAACTATTTCTGTTAATCATCGATTCTGATGCTTTAGGAGGCGTAGATTACGAAAACAGCCATGAAAAAGTACCCTGAGCTTTATAAGAGACAAAAACAAGACTTTTAATTTTTCACTGTTTCACTGAAAGTAGCAAGACTATAGTTCATGTACTTTTTTCGATAGTTTTCAAACTATTTCTGTTAATCATCGATTCTGATGCTTTAGGAGGCGTAGATTACGCAAACAGCCATAAAAAAGTACCATGAGCCCTTTAAAAAAAAAAATGAAAATTTAATTTGTTCACTGTTTCACTGAAAGTAGCAAGACTATATAGTTCATGTACTTTTTTCGACAGTTTTCAAACTATTTCTGTTAATCATCGATTCTGATGCTTTAGGAGGCGTAGATTACGAAAACACCCATGACAAAGTTCCCTGAGCTCTTAAAAAAACAATAATTAAAGTTTTCATTTTTTCACTGTTTCACTAAAAGTAGCAAGACTATAGTTCATTTACTATTTTCGACGATTTTCAAACTATTTCTGTTAATCATCGATTCTGATGCTTTAGGAGATGTAGATTACGAAAACAGCCATGAAAAAGTACCCTGAGCCCTATAAGAGACAAAAACAAGACTTTTAATTTTTCACTGTTTCACTGAAAGTAGCAAGACTATAGTTCATGTACTTTTTTCGACAGTTTTCAAACTATTTCTGGTAATCATCGATTCTGATGCTTTAGGAGGCGTAGATTACGAAAACACCCATGACAAAGTTCCCTGAGCTCTTAAAAAAACAATAATTAAAGTTTTCATTTTTTCACTGTTTCACTAAAAGTAGCAAGACTATAGTTCATTTACTATTTTCGACGATTTTCAAACTATTTCTGTTAATCATCGATTCTGATGCTTTAGGAGATGTAGATTACGAAAACAGCCATGAAAAAGTACCCTGAGCCCTATAAGAGACAAAAACAAGACTTTTAATTTTTCACTGTTTCACTGAAAGTAGCAAGACTATAGTTCATGTTCTTTTTTCGACACTTTTCAAACTATTTCTGTTAATCATCGATTCTGATGGTTTAGGAGGCGTAGATTACGAAAACAGCCATGAAAAAGTACCATGAGCCCTTTAAAAAAAAAAATGAAAATTTAATTTTTTCACTGTTTCACTGAAAGTAGCAAGACTATATAGTTCATGTACTTTTTTCGACAGTTTTCAAACTATTTCTGTTAATCATCGATTCTGATGCTTTAGGAGGCGTAGATTACGAAAACACCTATGAAAAAGTTCCCTGAGCTCTTAAAAAAACAATAATTAAAGTTTTCATTTTTTCACTGTTTCACTAAAAATAGCAAGACATAGCTATAGTTCATTTACTTTTTTCGACGATTTTCAAACTATTTCTGTTAATCATCGATTCTGATGCTTTAGGAGGCGTAGATTACGAAAACAGCCATGAAAAAGTACCCTGAGCCCTATAAGAGACAAAAACAAGACTTTTAATTTTTCACTGTTTCACTGAAAGTAGCAAGACTATAGTTCATGTACTTTTTTCGACAGTTTTTAAACTATTTCTGTTAATCATCGATTCTGATGCTTTAGGAGGCGTAGATTACGAAAACAGCCATGAAAAAGTACCCTGAGCTTTATAAGAGACAAAAACAAGACTTTTAATTTTTCACTGTTTCACTGAAAGTAGCAAGACTATAGTTCATGTACTTTTTTCGATAGTTTTCAAACTATTTCTGTTAATCATCGATTCTGATGCTTTAGGAGGCGTAGATTACGCAAACAGCCATAAAAAAGTACCATGAGCCCTTTAAAAAAAAAAATGAAAATTTAATTTGTTCACTGTTTCACTGAAAGTAGCAAGACTATATAGTTCATGTACTTTTTTCGACAGTTTTCAAACTATTTCTGTTAATCATCGATTCTGATGCTTTAGGAGGCGTAGATTACGAAAACACCCATGACAAAGTTCCCTGAGCTCTTAAAAAAACAATAATTAAAGTTTTCATTTTTTCACTGTTTCACTAAAAGTAGCAAGACTATAGTTTCATTTACTATTTTCGACGATTTTCAAACTATTTCTGTTAATCATCGATTCTGATGCTTTAGGAGATGTAGATTACGAAAACAGCCATGAAAAAGTACCCTGAGCCCTATAAGAGACAAAAACAAGACTTTTAATTTTTCACTGTTTCACTGAAAGTAGCAAGACTATAGTTCATGTACTTTTTTCGACAGTTTTCAAACTATTTCTGGTAATCATCGATTCTGATGCTTTAGGAGGCGTAGATTACGAAAACAGTCATGAAAAAGTACCCTGAGCCCTATAAGAGACAAAAACAAGACTTTTAATTTTTCACTGTTTCACTGAAAGTAGCAAGACTATAGTTCATGTACTTTTTTCGACAGTTTTCAAACTATTTCTGTTAATCATCGATTCTGATGCTTTAGGAGGCGTAGATTACGAAAACAGCCATGAAAAAGTACCCTGAGCCCTATAAGAGACAAAAACAAGACTTTTAATTTTTCACTGTTTCACTGAAAGTAGCAAGACTAGTTCATGTACTTTTTTCGACAGTTTTCAAACTATTTCTGTTAATCATCGATTCTGATGCTTTAGGAGGCGTAGATTACGAAAACAGCCATGAAAAAGTACCCTGAGCCCTATAAGAGACGAAAACAAGACTTTTAATTTTTCACTGTTTCACTGAAAGTAGCAAGACTATAGTTCATGTACTTTTTTCGACAATTTTCAAACTATTTCTGTTAATCATCGATTCTGATGCTTTAGGAGGCGTAGATTACGAAAACAGCCATGAAAAAGTACCCTGAGCCCTTTAAGAGACAAAAACAAGACTTTTAATTTTTCACTGTTTCACTGAAAGTAGCAAGACTATATAGTTCTTGTACTTTTTTCGACAGTTGTCAAACTATTTCTGTTAATCATTGATTCTGATGCTTTAGGAGGCGTAGATTACGAAAACAGCCATGAAAAAGTACCCTGAGCCCTTTAAGAGACAAAAACAAGACTTTTAATTTTTCACTGTTTCACTGAAAGTAGCAAGACCATAGTTCATGTACTTTTTTCGACAATTTTCAAACTATTTCTGTTAATCATCGATTCGGATGCTTTAGGAGGCGTAGATTACGAAAACAGCCATGAAAAAGTACCCTGAGCCCTATCAGAAACAAAAACAAGACTTTTAATTTTTCACTGTTTCACTGAAAGTAGCAAGACTATAGTTCATGTACTTTTTTCGACAATTTTCAAACTATTTCTGTGCATCATCGATTCTGATGCTTTAGGAAGCGTATATTACGAAAACAGCCATGAAAAAGTACCCTGAGCCCTATAAGAGACAAAAACAAGACTTTTAATTTTTCACTGTTTCACTGAAAGTAGCAAGACTATATAGTTCATGTACTTTTTTCGACAATTTTCAAACTATTTCTGTTAATCATCGATTCTGATGCTTTAGGAGGCGTAGATTACGAAAACAGCCATGAAAAAGTACCCTGAGCCCTATAAGAGACAAAAACAAGACTTTTAATTTTTCACTGTTTCACTGAAAGTAGCAAGACTATAGTTCATGTACTTTTTTCGACAATTTTCAAACTATTTCTGTTAATCATCGATTCTGATACTTTAAGAGGCGTAGAGTACGAAAATATACCCTGAGCTCTTTAAAAAACCAAAATGAAACTTTTAATTTTTTCACTGTTTCACTGAAAGTAGCAGTGACTGTTTTCATGTCACTGTTTTGAGATGAACATGTATACAACATGTACATGTATGAACATGTATAGTTCATGTACTTCTTTTGACTTTTTTTGACAATTTTCAAACTATTTTTGTTAATCATCGATTCTGATGCTTTAAGAGACGTAGATTACGAAAACAGCCATGAAAAAGTACCATGAGCCCTTTAAAAAAAAAAAAATGAAAATTTAATTTTTTCACTGTTTCACTGAAAGTAGCAAGACTATAGTTCATGTACTTTTTTGACAATTTTCAAGCTATTTCTGTTAATCATCGATTCTGATGCTTTAGGAGGCGTAGATTACGAAAACAGACATGAAAAAGTACCCTAAGCCCTATAAGAGACAAAAACAAGACTTTTAATTTTTCACTGTTTCACTGAAAGTAGCAAGACTATAGTTCATGTTCTTTTTTCGACAATTTTCAAACTATTTCTGTTAATCATCGATTCTGATGCTTTAGGAGGCGTAGATTATGAAAACAGACATGAAAAAGTACCCTGAGCCCTATAAGAGACAAAAACAAGACTTTTAATTTTTCACTGTTTCACTGAAAGTAGCAAGACTATAGTTCATGTACTTTTTTCGATAGTTTTCAAACTATTTCTGTTAATCATCGATTCTGATGCTTTAGGAGGCGTAGATTACGCAAACAGCCATGAAAAAGTACCATGAGCCCTTTAAAAAAAAAAAATGAAAATTTAATTTTTTCACTGTTTCACTGAAAGTAGCAAGACTATATAGTTCATGTACTTTTTTCGACAGTTTTCAAACTATTTCTGTTAATCATCGATTCTGATGCTTTAGGAGGCGTAGATTTCGAAAACACCCATGAAAAAGTTCCCTGAGCTCTTAAAAAAACAATAATTAAAGTTTTCATTTTTTCACTGTTTCACTAAAAGTAGCAAGACTATAGTTCATTTACTTTTTTCGACGATTTTCAAACTATTTCTGTTAATCATCGATTCTGATGCTTTAGGAGGCGTAGATTACGAAAACAGCCATGAAAAAGTACCCTGAGCCCTACGCACTCTGATATGTG